>APFE030878705.1:64037-221488 GCA_000404065.3 Pinus taeda
CAAGGGACTCAAAACTATGGCTTATGGTATCCTAGAGATACAGATCTCACACTTCATGCTTATACAGATGCAGATTGGGCCGGAAGTGTGGACGACAGGAAAAGCACAAGTGGTGGAGCATTCTTTATGGGCTCCAGATTAGTATCCTGGTTCAGCAAGAAACAGAGTTTGATTGCCTTATCTACAGCTGAAGCTGAATATGTGGCAGCTGCATCTTGCTGCACTCAACTCCTTTGGATGATGCAGACCTTGCAAGATTTTCAAATCACCTGTACACCACCTATCCCCATCTTATGTGATAATACAAGTGCAATCAGCATTTCAAAAAATCCTGTCATGCATTCAAAGACCAAGCATATACCGATCAAGTATCACTTTCTTCGGGAACAAGTGTTGGAACAAAAGGTCAAATTGGAGTATGTTCCTTCTAAGGAACAAGTTGCTGACATTTTCACCAAACCACTGCCCAGGGAAACTTTTGAATATCTCAGACAGAAGCTGGGAGTTGTGGATATATCATCTTGCTGTTAAATCTTCAGAGAAAATTGGGTGTACGCGTGTTGGATAAGGAGTATCCGCATACATACGCCGATCAGTACAGAGACAGTCGCGTATATGAAGGCTTGATGGATATTAGAAAGAGCAGGCTCTGGTTGAAGATATTTTGATAGGGGTCTGTCAGAGACCATCCGGCACAGGTTCAGGGGGAGCAAATAATCTTCTAAATTATGCATTGTTGGCATTTGTTTAGAAGATTTTGGTTCTAGTGCATAGCTGTTGTTGATTTCAGGTAGGACAAAGGCAGAAGGCGAACAAAAGGAAATCTTGGTTGCTGATCTGAATGATCATTGTCAGTTGCTGCTGCTATCAGTTGTTGATATTTTCAATATTTATCTCTATGTCATGTGTCTCTTTCTTATATGGTGTCAAGGTCATGTAACGGCCTATATTGGTTTCCCCACTATGCCTGGGATGAAGATGCAATGTATTTGGTCATCATATGTAAATTTCTGATGTATTCCACTCGGTTGGATAGATGATCCCCACTTGGTTGGGTGATGGATGTATGTACTAAGTCTTATGATGATAGGAAGGTCTTGTATTATTACACAAGTCTCGGTTCTTCTTCAAGAACATCCTTTTGCAGATCTTGCCTACAGTCAGGGGGAGCATGGTCAGCACAGAAAATTTCAGCATATACTCAGGGGGAGCACAACCCTTTGCCCTTGATGACAAAGGGGGAGATTGATCTTGGATCTTGGTGTTGCCATCAAGTCCAAAGGGGGAGATTGTTGGCATTATGGCACAGGTTTGGAGCTATGGCACAGCTGTTGTCCTTGATGGCAACCTTCTTTGGTAACAGATCTCAGTTCAAGTGCTCAGAAAGTAGAAAAATACATATACGCAGGTTCATCTAGAGGAAGGCGCGTATACACGCGGGGTATACTTTACAAAAGCGCGTATATGTTGGTGATCATTCTTTTGGTCCATGGCAGTTGGATCTTGGAACTTGAACCTATGCTTTGGACCATGGCGTCTCGTCAATTGTGTCGATCCATTGTTTTGGGTTCATGGTATTGAAATGTTATGGTTTTGAACCATGGTATTGGGGAAGGCCTTGGACTATAAAAGAGGAAGGGGATCTTGTGACAAATTACCATCTGGATTATAATTGAAGATCTAAGAAAGTGCTAGAGCTGGTATATTGGATGGTGATGCAGATCTGGATATGAAGGAAGGAGGAACTTTAGCGCAAAAGGAAGGATAAGGTCTATTCATGGATCATAATCTTTAAGCCTAAATGGTAGTATCTCTGTATGATTTTGATCTGCTTGATGTGGCGCTTGTCTGATCTATAAGTCTGATAATCTGGGTTAATTAGTGATTGAATATCTGGAAGAGTGTGTTGTCCTTTATAGATCTGTACGCACGTTCAGTGAAGCGAAGGCGCGTATACATGCCATTTAGGGGAAGTAAAGGCGCGTATACGTAGGTTGTTCCATACGCAGATGCGTATGCACGCAAGTTACAGACAGTTGAAATTGCGTATATGCTTTAAGTTGTGATCTAGCTGTTTCTACTTATTGCTGCTGGGTTTTGGGTTCTGTTTCTGCTGTGTGGTTTTTGGTACAGTGTTCTGTGTACAGCTGTCAGAGAAGTATCTACTTGTTTCAGATCTAGTTGGTGAAAAGGAGATTGGTTGATTCTTAATGATTGTTTGATGTTCATGGATCCAGTCTGAAAATTGATGAAACGTGGTCCCTGGAAGAAAGAGAAGGTTGTAGCCTTCTGTAGGCCAGCACCTATGTACTAGTATCTTCGCTAGCGCAAGAGCTAAGGGGGTTGTAGCTCCCTCAGGAGAGCTGGAAAACGAGAGAGAGTTGTAGCTCTCTGCAGGTTGCAGCCTGCGTACTGGTAAAGGACTGCACCAATACATTGTAAAAGAACTTTTCTAATTTAAAAGGAAGATAGAGACGAATTGCAGCAGGTGGTTTTCACCCACATTGGGTTTCCACCTTATATCTTCTGTTCTTGTGTCTCATTGTCTTTCTGCTCTATTTTATTGTCTCTGGATACTATTATTTGATTTTGCATCTCTGACTAACAATCATCATCAGAAAGATTAAGTAAAGTAAAATCATGTTCTGTATACGCGGGTTTCCTTCTGCATAATCGCGTACATACGTAGGTTTATTAAATTGAAGTAGCGTATATCAGTTGTTTTTGAAAAATAATAATTATCCTGATAATACTGATTCACCCCCCCCCCCCCCCCCCCTCTCAGTATTATTTTCAACACTCCTCAACTTGGAAAGGTTTGGGTTCTCCAAAGTTTTTTGTAGCTGATAGTTAATTGTTAGGCTATGATAGAAGACACGGTAAATTTATGGGTGTTCTTGCTCAATTTCCTATTACTTTAGGTGGGAAGTTTTTCTTAATTTATAAGGTGGTGGTTGATCACCCTTTAGATTTTAATAATCTACTTGGGCATGAGTATGTCTATGATATGAATGTCTTCACCCTTTTGAGAGATATATTTTCCTCATAGCGGAAGTATTGTCACTATTGATCACCTAGCATCTAATAATCACCCTCCTATTTCAAATTTAGTTCAGAATACCCCTTGGTATGTTCCAAGTGTTGAGATAGACTTTTTCCTCACCACGATGTGAACTATATGGCATTGTATTCTCAATGCTTAGTTAATTCTGAGAAATATCCTTGGAACGATTATTTTTCTTCTTGGGACTTGGTCCTAACAATTGATCAAGTGATTTCTCCTATGGGGGTATAGGACCCATTAATTCCCTCTTTTGATCCTTCTAATTCTCATCATTTCTTGGAAGCCGAGTTTCCTTCATAGGAGAATTTTTTTGAAGCCATGAGTTTCAACTACCAAAGGAGTCCTTGGCATGAGTCCCATAAGGGCTTTTCCTGAAGAACTATTATGTGTATGCCACAAGGTTGCATGTTTCCCTATACCATATTGTATATATAAGTTATGTATTTTCAAGTTTTGTATTCTATAACACAAGATTTTATCTGAAGTTTATATATGGGATGTATTAACTTCTTGCCTAGTGTTCCTATTTATTTCTACAAAACTTTGAAGACTTATCCTTTGGGAACTTTTTATGGTTGATCTGGTCTAACAAGTATTCATTCTTGAAACTACCACATAGGCTATATTTCCCACCTACATTGCGCATTTATCAGTTTCATTTTCCTTTTTGTCCTTAGGATCGACTCCACCAAGATGCGACACAGAAACTTCTCATTGCTTAGAAGTATCGTAACTTGTGTAGTAGAGCCTACCTTATCATGGGTGCCCTAGATAGTACTTTGTTGTCACTTGGCACTCATGGTGAACCTTTGTTCTTAGGTTCAGGAGTACTCTTTAGTCCTTCCATGACTTCGTGTTGAAGTTGCATTATTTTTCTTCTTAGCTATCATTCTAGTGTTATACCGTAGAGGCTCCCAAGTGTTAATTTGTACTTATAGCTTACATATTCACTAATTATACCTTTTCAGCCTTAAGACAACTTCATTTGGACTCATGTATAAGACAATTTTGACCATCACCTTTCTGCAAGTTCAAACCATGCATTCGTTAGCATTTGTGACCATACACCTTTTCATCATGGAAGAACATTCCTTTGAGTGTTGAGAACCAAGATCTGCCACCTTGCATTAAGAATATGAATCTTCCAATGCCATTAACTAGTGCATTTGGTTTTAAAACTCGTTCTTTCCACTGTATTATAGGCATTTTTTAATTCTTTTCCAAGATTTAAAATATGAAAGATATATATATATATATATATATATATATATATATATATATATATATATATATATATATATATATATATATATATATATATATATATATGTGTATGTATGTATGTATGTATTCCAAAAAAAGAGCAGGAATGCGACATTTACTTCCATATTTGATGGAAACAAGAGTTAGTTATGTCACCCTTGAACAAAGCACTCAAAATAAGTCTTTCCTCCATTGGGATGGGACTCAGTTCGACTTTAAGAGAGTCATAACATTTTTCTTGAGTCAGTCTTGCTTCGGTTGGTTATCTCTTCTAATCATATGGAGAGTTTGTTAATGCTTCCTACGTTGCAAACTTATACAAAGTTATTTTATGTTGCCATAGAGTCACATATGAGTCATTCTTTTGTTCAAGGGAAGACAATGTGTATTAGCCATTTTTTTGTGTCTGTTGACACATTTTCAGTTGATCATACCCAGTCTATCAAGTTATCTTTAGTATCTCATCAGTTATTTGGTCCTCCATTGATGCTAGTTAAGAATTTCTCCCTTGACTTCTTGTTGGTGGGTCTGATCTTATTGACTCCAATAAATTTCGCTGATAGTAGGCCTAGAGCCATACCCTGGCCCTGTTTACACCATTGATGACTGACCTTATCCTCAACATCGATTATTATCATGGGTCTTTAATTGAGAAGTTTCCCTTGTGTTCAACATTAGCTCACATTATTACACATTGGGATCTGTGCAGTACCTTGTTTTCCACTTGACCTTATTGGTGGATTCCTCACCTCTATGTTAGCTCTCATTATTTTTTAGTTCAGAGGGTTTTTTTTGTGCACTCGCCACATCTTGTGTATGCTAGAAACATACTTCATAATGCTTATTTCAGCTCTTTTCATCTCAATTATTCCAAATTATTGGCCTCCAAGTTACACTAGCACTGGTTGATGTGGGATGCCTTAATGTGTTCCTTCCAGTAGAACTTTTCCCATCAACTCCAAATCATTTATCTAGGAATAAGATCTAGATTCGTTTATTTAGTACCTCATCATTTGCAGCCATCAATGGCAGACTCCTTTGCTATCAATAGCGAGAATACATCAATGTCTCTTGATTGATATATTCTCTCAAGTGTTGGACTTCAACACATTTGTTCGCACTTGTTAGATTGTATTATGGATCATAATGCTAGGATTTGTCCTTTCTCGAATTCCATGGATTCCAGCATGGCCTCAACTATCTCGAAGGCTTTCTTTGTGTTTATCACAAAAGGACCTACCAGTTGTCCCATTTTAAAGATGTAACCTTTCTTGGCTAGTACAAAGTGGAGCAGGTCAACACTTAGGATTTTCCTGATGAACTCGAGGGTGAATACACTCATTGGGAGAAACACTGGAAAATGATAAGGAGGATATTAGCACCCACAAACCTGAATCGATATATATTCCTCATAGAGATACTAGTCTCCAAGGGAAACTTGGTCATGGAGTTAGAGTTCCTTTTTCTCAGGGAAGATTTTGCGAGGTTGGACTCCATGAATGATTTGGTAGGCAATAGCCAATCTAGACCTCTTTCTTACAGAGACATACCAATGAAAGACTAAATTTCTCTCTTTAATGGGGGTAAACATATCTAGGTGAAGTCATCATAATTCTTCAATATGGTTATAGAGAAATAAGTAAAACAACAGTGAGTAGTAGCAGAAGTAAGAAGAGACTTTGAGATAGCTAAATTGGAAGTCAATGGAGGCTGAGAGGTATTTTGGGATGTTTAACTTGCTTAATATCAGGGTGGTCTGTCCACCCAAAAGACCAGTGATAGCGGCTAACACTAGTTGAATAATGGCTTTAAAAAGAGTTAATGGGAGTTGAATGTATAGAGGCAGGGTTTTGGCCTCGTGAGCAAGAATTTGCTCTAGGAAGGCCTTCTTCTCTTTCACTGTGAATGCCATAAAATTCCCATATAGGTTTAATTAGTAAGGGACATGACTGCCTTTCCATTGTAGTTGACAGGTTCAACAAGATGTGTGTTATAATGCCCTACAAAAGTACCATAAGAAGACATGAATGTAGGTTTTAACCCCGTACAAAAATTACCTACATAAGAATTCTAAAAATTAAAATAAACAATGGTGAGAGCATAACACATAAAACACATATACATAGATATTTTCCCTTGGATCCCAAAACTGAGACTACCAGATTGATTTTTCATTATGTACCTTTCATTCTTACAATACGTATATATACATGTTGAATCATCCATTAACCTTGGATTAGAACATAACGTAGTTCCCTTGACTGGATCTACAAAATATCTTGGGAAAAAAAACATTGTGCCCAAAACCATGTGCAAAATCCATGTACAAAACCATAGTTAGGTCCACCCACCTAATGTAGGGTCCAAAAAAAAATTCCAAGGGTGCTTCCCCAGACCCTATGTGGGGGGTCTACCTCCCCCCTACATACCCACTGATAACACTCATTGCAACATATGGGGGGGGTGTACATCCCCCCTTCGTGTGGGCAAGTTGGGGAAAGAATATAACACAACCCAACATTATCCCACTTGTTGTTTTTTTTCCATAGGAGAGCTTAGTCATTGATCCAGACCTGCAACACCCATTCTTTCTCTACACCAAGAGAACTTCTCAGTGATCACATACATTTTCAATCCATCTGTGGTATTCTTCAAAGTGTCCACCTTTACCAGCAACACCTTTTGTCCTCAACCATATCCCTCACAAAGTGATAATGAACATCAATGTGATTTGTCTTTGAATGATGGGCATGTTTCTTTTCCAAGAAGATTGCATTTTTGTTTTAATAGATTATCCTTGTAGCCCAATATACTAACCACATACCTAAACAAAATATCTACAACCAAACTGCTTCCTTTCTTGCATGAGTGGCTACCATGTATTCTTCCTCTATAATTGAAAGTTCCACTACAAATTGTCTCTTACTCATCCAATTGACTACACCTCCAAGTAGGTTAAACGTATACGCACTTGTAGATATTCTCTGATCCAAATCTACAGCTTAGTTTGCATCAAAAAAGTCATGGATGTCTAAAACTTTGTCCAATCTTGTTCTTCCTTAGTAGCACAAACCATAATCACTAGTGCCACGTAAATACCTAAAAACCCACTTCACTGTTGTCCAATTATCCTTCCATATTTTTGACATAAACCTGCTCAATACTCCCATTGCATGTGCAATGTGTGGTCTAGTATAGACCATTGCATACATCGGGCTACCGAATTCACTTGCATATGGAACACAGAACATGAACTCTTCCTCTTCTTGTGTCTTGGGACACTGTTCATCAGATAACTTTACACCTATAGGAATTGGAACCTTCACTGCTTTACTATCTTGTGTATTAAACCTCTACAGTATTGTCTCTACATTCTTCCTCTGGTTTAACGAGAGATTCCTCTTTGCCCATTCTTTTTTAATTTCCATGCCCAAAATATATTTTTCAACACCAATATCATTCACGTTGAATTTGGAGGACAATTGGGTCTTCAAATCGTGGATAATTTCTTTGTCATTTCCAACTAGAAATATATCATCCACATACAAGACTAGATAAATAACACAGTCACCAACTAATTTTAAGTACACACAATGATCTACTTTGCTTCTGGTGAAGCCATGTCCCCATATAAATGTATCAAATTTCTAATACCACATCCTAGGTGATTGTTTTAACCCATACAGAGACTTTTTAAACTTGTGTACCAGTTCTTTCTTACCCTTCACTGGAAATCCTTTAGGTTGCTTCATGTTGACCTATTCTTCTAGATCCACATAAAGAAATGTTGTCTTCACATCCATTTTTTCTACCTGAAAATCAAAAGCAATAGCAGTAGATAAAGGTAATCTAATAGAAGTTACCTTGGCAACAGGAGAAAAAATATCAGCAAAATGAACTCCCGGCACCTGGGAATAACCTTTTGCTACAAACTGAGCTTTGAATTTCTCCACCTTTCCATCTGCATTCATGCTCTTCTTGAACACCCATTTTCTTCCAATGGGTTTCCTTCTAGCCGGCAACTACACCATATCCTAAGCCTCATTTTTGTGCAAATATGTCATTTCATCAACCATGACCTCTTTCCAGATTTTTACATCCTCTGAAGATACTACTTCCTTCACAGTTCTAGGATCATAATGAGTAATAGATAAATAAAAAATTGGACATAAACCAGATGGACTAAAATTGTCTGGCTACCTTCTTTCATGAACTGATCTTCTCACAAATGGAGTTTGTGGCTCTTCATCTTCTGATTCCTGTTCTACTCTAGAGTCTGATTCTTCCTCCTTTAGCCCAAACTCTATCTTCTTAGGTTTCTTTGGTAGGAGTTCATGTTTAATAACATATCTCACCTCTCTAAAAACCACATCTTTGTTTTGTAAAAACTTCCTTGTTACTGACTTCCAAATCTTATAACCTTTTAAACCATCCTTATACCCAATAAAGATGCACTTTATAGATTTACCATCCAACTTGCTTCTTTTATCCTTTGGAACATGTAGATATGCATCACATGCAAATACCCTTAGATGTGGAAGATAAGGTTTCTTACCAGTCCATACATCTTGTGGAGTCATATCCTCCAACACTAATGAAGGTGATCTGCTGACCAGGTAACATGCAGTCTCGACTACCTCTGCCCAGAATTCCTATCCTAACCCAACACCACTGTGCATGCTTCTTGCCCTTTCCATCAACATCTTGTTCATTCTTTATGCAACTCCATCTCACTCAAGTCTGTGTAGAGTAGATTGCTGCCATGCTATACCACACTTCTTACAAAACTCTTCAAATTCCTTATTGAAAAACTCTCCACCGTTATCTGTCTTCAGCACCTTTATATTCTTCTCTATCTGGTTTTCCACCAGAGCCTTAAATTCTTTAAACCTGTCAAAGACTTCAGATTTCTTCTTAAGGAAATATATCCATGTATTCCTTGAGAATTCATTTATAAATGATACATAATACACAGACTTACCCAGTGATGGAACTGACACAGGTCCAAACAAATCACTGTGCACAAGCTCTAATATATGTTTTTCCCGATTAACACCGGAGGGGAAACTCACCCCATTCTTCTTCCTATATACACAATTTTCACAGAAATCAAAACTGAGAGAGCTATTAAACATACCTTTACCATGAAGTATTTCAAGGACCTCCTCTCCAATATGTCCAAGCATTTGATGCCATAGCATGGTCTTTTCTCCAGAGACCACTAGATTTTCTGCTCCACCTTCAGGAACCACAGAACTGTTGAACCCTTCAATAACAGTGCTACTTGTAAAGAGTTCCAATCTGAACTCCCCACATAAATACCATTTCTCCCCAAACGATCTTGCAATCATCTTTCTTGAACATTGTTTTTACACCTGCATCATGCATCTTTCTTACAAAAATTAGATTTATGGCCAATGCAGGAATATGAAAAACACAGGACTTCATGTTTAATAACATATTTCACCTCTCTAAAAGTTAAGTTGAAGTTGTAAGTGTTCTAATGCTTCCAACTTGCAACTTCAAGTTGACTTTTCCACGACCAACAGTTCTAGCCTTCCTCTCATCCACTAAGAAGACATCACCAACATCATATTTCTCATACTCGCAGAACCACTCTCTATGGGGAGTGACGTGAAAGGATGCACTTGAATCAATAAAGCATGCCTCATAATATACATGTATACTTCAGTAAGAAGCCAAATATACATCCCCATCTTCATCTGAGGTGGTTTTCACCTCTGCAGAAGGAGCATCATCAAATCCATTTCCTTTCTCATGAGCTTTAGATTTATAGTCCCTTTTGTAGTGTCGTTCCTTTTCGCATTTCTAGCACACCTTTACATCATTTCTTGGAGATATAGATCTCCCTCTAGATTTATATCTCCCACTCGAGGAATTATTTTATTTTTGTTTTGAGACTGTCCTCGTACATAGGCATCCCCTTGAAGTGAAAACAACTTTGATACCAAATGTAGGTTTTAATGCCATATAGAAATTACTTGCATACGAATTCTAAAAATAGAAAATAAACAATGGTGAGAGCATAACACATAAAAAAAAATATACACAGGTATTTTCCCCTTGATCCCAAAGACGGGACTACTAGATTGATTTTTCATTATGTTCCTTTCAATGTTACAATACATATACATACACGTCGAAGCATTCTGGACTACATTGTGGGAGAAGATGGACTTGAAGTTGAAGAGATCTACAACATTCCATCCACAGACAAGAGGGGTAGATAGAAGTAGTCAACAAGTTTTTCGTCCAACTTTTTAGGGGTTAGAACTAGAAGCATTTGAAGACCTGGGATGAAAATCTAGTATCTATACAACATTATTATAAAACAACTGTTCACATTTCTAAATGAAATTCCCCATTTGAAACTTGTTTTCGATATTTTCCACCTTGAACTTTGGATATTGCATATGGGTAGTAAGGAGGAGTGAAGGAACACCTTAGAGGAGATGCTTTGAGGGATGACAAAATTATAGAGAATATTAGGTAGATCCATATATAGGTACAAGAATCACTGCAGAAGTCACAAGAGATGTATAAGGATAGATATTATCAACGAAAAATAGAGAAATCATTCAAGGTCGCAGAGAGAGTATGGCTATAGTTGAAGAAGGAAAGTCTACAGGGGTCTAGTAAGAAAATCAAGGCTCTAAGATATGGTCCCTTTGAGATACTAGAAAATTTAGGTGATAATGCATGTCGACTCAATTTACCACTAGATTTGGGCATTTACTCAATTGTGAATGTAAATAATTTGAAACTCTATGAGCCTTCCGTGCTATAGTAGGAAGAAGAATGGGTCCTACCTCCTGTGGAGGATTGGGCACCAGATGCTCAGGAAAAGTTGATAGAAGATGTAGTTTTGCACAAGAGGTCCAAAATGACAAGACATGGACAACATGAACTTTGGAAGATTGGGTTGAAGGGACAGCTTCCTGACAAAGCTAAATGGTACTCCAGAGAGAAAGTGGAGGAAACTTTTCATGGACACCTCAAGTAAAAGCTTTTGGGCACCAAAAGCCTCCGAAAATAGGGAGGTGTGAGCCAAATTTGATCATTATCTTGTTTGTCATCCATCTCGATGCATTTGGAGTGGAAAAGGTGGAGGAATAAATTGACGAGACTGTTTTTACCGACAAGACCCAGATGGACAAAACAGGGTTTGAAAACTTCCAGGAGCATTTTTGTTAAGATTAGGTATGTTCTGTGCTAGAGAAATTTATTTAAATTTTCACAGTTAGCAATCATATCAGCATTACGATAAACTATAGATAGAACATAAATATAAAATGCAGAAGACAAGCCAAGACAAGAGGACACAAGATATGGCACAAGCCAGGGACAAACCCCACAATGTGTGGGGAAACCCTTTGATCAAATCTTCTTTTATCCTCAAAGTTCAACAGAGAAAGAGAGAGAGAGAGAGATAGTACAATTACAACAAAAGTCAATACTTTGACTTTTCTATATCTAAGCATAGATCATCTCCTATAACGATGAGATAGGTTGAAGATTTTCTGCTTCAACTGATATCTATCATCGTGCTGCATCTAGTCCTCTAGATGCACTACTGCATACTACCTCATGCAGATGTCCATTTCCATGATCTTATCCATCATAATTCTTCTCAAACTAATGTGCATCATCATCATGTTGTTGCCCCTGCTAATGTATTATTGCGTTGCCCATGCATATGATCTCATAGTCCTGCCCATCATGCTGCTGTCCATGCTCCATGTGTTCAGTGCACACCCCATCCACAATATATCATGTAGCAGCCCAAGACTGTGTTATATATATGTGTCCGGCATATATATATAACTTATGTATTGTAGCGTATATTGTCCAGCAATTACTGCCCATCGTATGTACAGTCCAGCGTATATATAAAGACAATACATATCAAGAACACATACATATTAAGACCCTATATACAACTGGAGCAAGATCATACATATCGAGACCCACATTAGAGAGATGAATGTGAGACCATATACCAAAGCGAAGAATCTCTGCGGTCTCAGCGAATATACATAAGAGACATCCGTGAGTATATATAAGAGTCTTCGGCATCCTCTACGTGTATGTATATAACCTCTGCGATGTGTACATGACCTCTGTATATATATAACTTATGCGATGTGTATAGGACCTCTGCGTCTATATGTATAACCTCTGTGATGTGTACACGACCTCTACATGTATATATATAACTTATGACTGTGTTCACCATTGACTGCGGGTTCTATGATTGCGTTCCATACAACAGGGGACATATATGAGAGCGTTTCATATATAGTTTCATTCCCAACTGTGGGGAACATGTGGCCTCACGACAGCGATTAGGATATGCATGAGTTCTGTGCTTCTATGGCAGTGAACAGATCTCTTCGTTTAGGGCATTAACTCATCAACAGGTCTCAGCATATGACTACATGGAAGGTGTCAGCGTATTCTTCATGTTTTGTGCATATATATATATATATATATTGTTGTCCCATTACAGCGTATGAAATGTTGTGCGAAGATATGTTGTTCCATGACCCGTGAATATCAGTCTTATTCCTTCCCTTACTGCAGTCCTTCCCTCACCGCGGTTTGATATCTTTCCTTACCTTACTGTAATTAGGCTCCACTACAACGTATAAGCTAGGGAATGTGATGATTGCGTGAATATCTCCCATGAATCCATGGACTAGCGTATAATATTCACAGCATATGCACCATGAACAACGTGTACTCTGAGCAGCGTATATCTTATAAGACTTTGATGAATTAATCTAGGCCAGCGTACTCTTTTTGTGACTCTCCTTCCAAAAACCCAAGACGTGGAGAGGAGATCAAAACTCTTCTATTTATACTAAAGGCAGATGATTGAATAGACATGATGTTTGGGCTTCTAGAGCCCACATAAGAGCTGGTCGGCTTGATAATAATTATATAAACAAAATAAATTCATATCTCCATAAATACTTATCGGAATCGGATGATCTTTGGATCAATCCTACAACTCTCGACGAGAGGGATCCAATAAAAATATCAGTTGTCATAAATAAGCCAACCCACATGGAGTTTGGCCCTAGTTTCCAATTTAACACTCCCTCTCACCTAGGGAGAACTCCATCCGGTGATCCATATGTCGAACTGTACTATCTCAGCCACTAGTGCCTTGCACTGCTCTGCCTAGCTCTACTCAGCTCTACTGGCTCTACTCTGCTCTGCTCAGCTCAGCTCTGCTAGCTCTGCTCTGCTCAACTGGATTTTCTCTGTTGCTCAGCTCAGCTCTGCTAGCTCTGCTCTGCTGGCTCTGCTCTGCTCTGCTCATCTCCGCTGAACTATGAAGAAGAAGAAATGATCGAGGATGTATCATACTGACTCAAAGTTAGTCTCAGAGTATGTACCATTGGTCCCAGACTAGTCTCAACCAACCTGAAGTCAGCGTCATAGTGAGTAGAACTCCACTGGTCCTAAACCAGTATCATCCTCCACTGACTCAAAGTCAGTCTCAGAGTGCATACCACTGGTCCCAGACTATTCTCAGCCAACCCGAAGTCAGCTTCATAGTAAGTACCACTCCTACCACTGGTCCCAGACCAGTATCACAGTCTCAAAGAGTGTACCACTGGTCCCAGACCAGTGTCAACCGACCCAAAGTCAGTGTCATAATATGTACCACTCTCATTGGTCCCAGACCAGTACTGCACTGACACATAATCAGTCTTAGAGTGTGTACCACTAGTCCCAGACCAGTCTCAACCGACCCGAATTCAGCATCATAGTATGGTACAACTCCTACCACTGGTCCCAGACCAGTATCATTGATCCCAGATCAATGGAGGCCATCCTAGCATAGGGAGTACGGTAGATACAACGATGCATCCATTGGTACTATTATGGTCCCTAACTTCATTTCCCTACTCATTGATCAGATGAGAGGTACTTCCCATGAGTCCCAGACTGCATGGGTAGGATGCCTTGATAGAAGAACTAATCAATCCTGTCCTCACAGGAGAACACATCAATCCTGCATCAATGATAGTGCGTACCACTGGTCCCAGACTAGTCTCAGCTGACCCGAAGTCAGCTTCATAGTAAGTACCACTCCTACCACTGGTCCCAAACCAGTATCGCAGTTTCAGAGAGTGTACCACTGGTCCCAGACCAGTCTTAACCGACCCGAAATTAGCGTCATAGTATGTACCACTCTCACTGGTGCCAAACCAGTACTGCACTGACACGAAGTCAGTCTCGGAGTATGTACCACTGGTCCCAGACCAGTCTCAACCGACCCGAAGTCAACATCATAGTATGGTACAACTCCTAGTACAATCGCCATCGAGAACACATCAATCCAGGCTGCCATGGAGAACACATCAATCCAGGCCTCACAGGAGAACTAATTATCCTGCTACACAAGAGAGCGAATCATCCTGTTCCACAAGAGAGCGAATCATCTTATTCCACAAGAGAGCGAATCATCTTGTTCCAGTGCGCACCAACCAGGGGAGGGTGAGTCACCCTATGGTCATATGCTGCTCCAGTAATAACCGCAAGCCATCAGAGCTCCCAGAGCTCAATGAATGCAACATGCAGGACCCTTGTACAAGGGTTTCTTGCCGACTCCAAGTCGTTTGGGAAAATCACAGATTAGATATTTCCTCGGGGCTTTGACAAGGTGTATCAACATGTGCATCATCTTAATGCGATGGAGCCTCCTTGCTCATCAACTTACCATATCCCAGATGATGTATATCTGTTGGAGAAATCGACGAATACGGGATTCCTCAATAATCGAATCCCACCTATGGTTGTTATAGAGAATCACAGTGGTATCCAATGTAAATCCAAACATCTCACTGAAGAGCTTTCACAACCAGACTTCCTCACACGAGGTCATGCTAGCAACAGTATATCCTGCTTCGGCTGTGCTCAAAAACCACCGACTTCTGCTTCCTGCTCATCCAGGATACGGAAGCCGATCCCAAGGTGAAACAACACCCGGAAGTGCTCTTACGGTCCACCACACTGCCTGCCCAATTAGCATTAGTATATCCAAGTGGTCTCACATCTCCGACAGTGTATCTTAATCCATGAGAGATTGTGTTCTGAAGACATCTCAGAAGATTCCTGCATCAATGCAGTGAGCTCAACAAATATGAGCTCCAGTGCTATCTTGCAAACAATGTTTTGCAATGGAGGTTCACTAAGAAAATCAATGCAAATGAGTTTTTTAAACTCAGAGGCGATTTCCCAGTCTGTCCGACATCACTACCATATAACTTCTAAAAGTAATATCTCGAGTAGTCACAGGCTTGCAGTCCATATAGCGAATCTTCCAATATCTTTACCACATGATTTCCTCGAGGTAAGGAAAATTTCCCTGGCTTCTGCCACAACTTTAAGTCCTTGGTCCTTCCTTTCAAATTCAAAAGCATCTCCCTCTTACATTGTGATGAGAGGGTTTGCACCTATTAGAAGAGGTCATCCACATACAACACCAGTATGAGAGGGCTTTTTCATCTTCAACCTTAAAGTAAGGTTAGGATCGGCTTCACTCCTAGTGAGTCCCAGCTTCATCAAGTAGCTATTGATCCTCTCATACCATGCTTGGGGTGCTTGTTTCAGCCCATAGAGAGCCTTCTCCAACCTGCATACATGAGATTTTCAATCATAAATCTCAAATCCTTCGGGTTGCTCCACGTAGACCTCTTCTTTGATCAAGCCATGTAAGAACAAAGTCTTGACATCCATCTGATGTAGGTTCCATCCTGTGAAGTGATAAGAGCTATGATCGAGCAGATGGTCGTATATCTAGCAACAAGTGCAAATATCACATCATAGTCTATACCTTCCTTCTGGGAAAATCCACGAGCAACAAAATGATCCTTATACTTTTCCATACTTCCATCTGTTGCGTGCTTTATCTTGTAAAGCCATTTGGAAGTAACAACTGTATTTTCCGAGGTCTGGGAACTACTTCCCATACATCATTCTCCATAATAGAGTCATACTTTATGGTCATAGCATCCTTCCATACTTAATGCTTGACGACACCTGAGAATGATGAAGGCTCATTTTGTATGATCATGCTCATGATAGTCAGGTATCCCTGATACCTATTAAGCTTCTTACTTTGACGGAAGGTTCCTTAGGGTGCAACATGTCCTTCAGCATCATCAAGTATCCCCCTAAGCCATGAAGGATTCTTCCTAGAAGAGGAAGGCTCATGTGGATGAGAATCTATCAGATCCATGGGTTCTTCTACATCAGGCATTGATTCATCATCCTTTTCTTTTGGTTCCCTGGTGTCGGCTTCTTGAGAGCTCCTCAAAGTCGGAAGATTGTTCACCTTGCGGTGAACTTTTCTCCAGGAGTCTTGGAACCCAATGCTTGATGAGGGAATCGATTTTGTACATATACGGCGGTGATTATACTTTCAACCCATAGAAACTTCGGAAGTCTTTAATCATGTAGCATGACCTGGTCATCTTTAACATTATTTTTCCATATACATACCTTGCCATCGCTGAAGGTAACCTTGTAGCCTTTGTCTTCCGTTCCCCAGATGGACACTAGGTTCTTTTTGAGGTCAGTTGAATTTAATACATCCTGGACTTTCTAGCCTTCTTGAATGGTTGTCCTCTTCCTCGATCCCTAGCTCTCTTCTTACCTTTGCTGTTGAATTTGTCATTCCTTTGATTTTCCATCAGAGGGATTTTGATCATCGTCCCGGTGTGAGTCCTTTCTATTGTTTTGACTTCTCCATTTTTCCATTTGTTCCAGGCAGCAACAGATGCATTTGATGGAGGCTCAACAATATTGCCTCTCACATGATCCAACACTCCTTGATTCTCAAGGGTAAGATCAATAGACATCTTCCATCTGTGATAATTAGCTTCTCACAGAGCTTGTCTTCAGCAGGAAAGAGTGTTGAGGACCCCATATTTCTTTTAGGATAGCCTTGCCAATCTTCTCTTTGATGATGCTCTTGCTCTTGCTCGGGCTTTGTCTTCACCTCAGCTCTGATACCATGTTAAGTTATGGTATGTTATATGCTTGTAACAATTTACTTCTTTTTCTTATTATATTCCACAGATTAGCAATCACATATATATGAAGTAAAGTGCAGATAGAACATTAAACGATCGACAGAAAACAAGCCAAGACAAGAGACACAAGATGTGGCGGCTAGCCAGGGACAAACCCCACAATGTGTGGGGAACCCTTTGATCAAATCTTCTTTTATCTTCAATAATTTAGCAGAGAGAAATAATACAATAAATCTAATTCATATAAGCAGTAGCAAACCCTAGATCAGCAGCATCAGCATTAGCGACTTCATTATCAAACTAGGACAGACGATATCTCACAAACCGACTGTCGAATTGACTTCATTCCACCACCAAAAGTTTTGGCTTCCAAAGGAGGTTCAGATGAATCTACAATGCAGTTCCAAAGAGGAGTTCTTCTAGGCCTCGCAAGTCAATCTTTACTTCTGCAGTTGCAGCGTCAGTTTCAGCAGTTTCTGGCTTCAAACTAGGGCAGTCGATATCTTGCAAACCGTTCATCGGATTAACTTCATTCCACCACCAAAATTTGTGGTTTTCAGAGGAGGTTCAGATGAACCTACAATGCAGTTCCAAAGAGGAGATCTTCTAGGCCTCGCAAGTCAATATTTACTTCTGCAGTTGCAGCTTCAAATTCAGCAGCTTCCGGCTTCACATGTGTGAGAGAGAGACCCATTTCAGTGTAGTAGAGAAGAGACTCATATCTGCGCAGTAGAGAGAGAGAGATGTGATGAGATGAGTGAGTCCAAATGAGGAAAGTCCTCTTATATTTATACACAACGTTGGTGGGTGAATAGATGCGACTGTTGGGCTTCTGAGCCTACATGAGTTGTAGGTCGGCTTGATAATAATTCCATAATCAAAATAAATTCATATCTCCATGAATACTTATCGGAATCGGATGATATTTATATCAATCCTACACCTCTCGATGAGAGGAATCTAATAAAAATATTATCAGCCATGAATAAGATGACCCACATGAAGTTTTTCCCTGGTTGCCAATTTTAACAATTAAACTTCTTGTAAGGAACCACATTCTCTTTCTCACCTGCATCCTAAGGTCCTGTTCATGGCCACTTACCTTTAGCTTTGTCTTTCCCTTTCCAACCTTTATGATATTTTGTCTTATGCTTTGATTACTCGTAACAATGCTTCAAATTTTTTATGGCTTCCTCCAACAATCTAGGCTCATCAAACGCGATCATGTCTTTGAACCCTACAGGAAACCCATTGATGAATCTTTGAATATTTGTCTTCTCCTCCTTCAAATAAGACACATACCTCAACAAATCCAAGAATCTGCTAGTATACTCCTCATCGATCATGGATCCCATCTTCAACTCATAGAACTTCTTCACCCTATCATCATAGTATCTCTCTAATATATACTTCTTCCTGAAAAGTCTTTCAAACTCCCTCCAAGTCAACTCCTCTTCTTGAATGTCTTTGACATTCTTCACGTCTTCCCACAAAATGCTTGCTTTACCTTCAATACATAACGTAATTATTCTGACCTTCATGTTCTCTAAGTAATCATGCAATCTGAAGAACTTATTCATCCCAAGCAACCAAACTTCTGCATCATGTGACTTCTTCGTTTCTCCATCGAATTTAGGTGGCTTGGCTTTCTTGAACTAATATGAAAATTATCCCCTGTCACTCCTCCTGTACGAATGATGGTGATGATGCTTGTGGTAATTATCTGAACAAGAACTAAAATATTGCCCATGTCCACTACCTCTCTTATTAGGTATATCCAAGAGTTTTCCATCCCTGGTGATATCATCCTTGTCCAACCTATGTCCATCATGATATTTTCCACCATAGGCTCCATTAATCATGTCCTCCTACCCATGACTGATCCTAAGTGGTCCCTGCCTTTGTAAGTCTAACAAGCTCTGAAGAATCATTGCATTAACCTCTGCTTATTTTTCCTGTGCCCTGACAAGTCTCTCTTGTGACTAAATTATCTTGTCATTATCCACTTTGCAACTCCTTATTTCTCCCTTCAAACTTCTCAAAGTGTTTGCTATGTGAGGGGAGTACTCATCACCATGTTGCTCATGTGATCTATAGGGAGAGTCTCATAAATTGTAGTCTGCCATCTTATTAGTCATATTTGATCTTATTCCCGCAATTATACCATGTCAGCTAAACTAAAATATAAATATAATCAACATACCTTAGTATGGCATTGGGGAGGATATCTCATTTGTAAGATCAACCAGATTAGCACAATACAAGTATAAACATAATAATAGTAGTATATAGACATCATCTCAATCATCATCCAGTTACCGTGCATGACCATACCAACTGCATACCATGACCCATGCATGAAACCTATAACCATGAAAATGCATGCATACATCCACATAGACAACAAACAAACACAAAAAATGCATATTCAACTGACATGCATGCATGACAACCATATTCGTCCCATCCAGTCCAAGGGGTGAACCATGCTCTTACACCACTCTGTAACACCCACCTCCCACATTTACCCAAACTAACCGGTCTACTAGGGTAAACATGTGACGAAAAGTTACTATGATATGATTTAACTCCCCAAGTATAGTTAAGGAAGTGGAATCGACAAACAAAAGCCAAACTAACCTTCCTCATGAGCTACAGGACCCCTAAGAGCCAACCAACCACTCCAGGTGCCCAACCCCTGAGTTAACTTGCTTTTTATTGACCTAAGACCCTATTAATTGCCATGACAAGCCCTCCATGCGACTAAAAGCCTCAAATAACTCTCACAGCAAGGCCTCCGTGCAAATGCAGTCTTTTTGAGGCAGTTTTGTGCCAACGACCCCAAAATTTGAGCCACTTTTTCAGGGCTAGGACTCAGGCCTTTGCCCAGAACTTGATGAAATTCTCAGAAATGAGAAATAACAAGAAGACAAGGCCTTTAACGCAAAACTTGAACCAGGAATTGGCCAGACTCATCCTAAACATGACAGGCATTTCGTCAACACACATCATAAACATGTAATGTACAAGTCATATAAACACATCTGAACATAGGGACCTCATACTTATATGAGATTCATCAAGAAGGTTTGATGCCCTCCCACAATAGTTGTGTTATCATCTATTAGATCATACATTCATTAACATTTCATTTATTAAACAAAACATGATGAGAGCCATAACCAAAGTATATCATAAAACCATGCTTATAACCAACATATAACGAACATAATAACAATCATAGAACAACCATCAAAGCCACATAATAACAAGCACAATTACTCATGAAATACAATAGGAAAAGAGCCTTTATTAACATATGCAAAAGCCAACCAAGTCAATGACTTTCACATACCACCTAACCACAAATCTTTCTTTCAGCCAATCACCCTCATGCCATATTCCAAGCATGAATGTGGGACTCACAACAAAACCAACTAGGGTTTCTCAAGCTTTACTGTGTATCCCACCATTACTGGTCAAGGGATTCCTAGGTCTAAAACCCTCACCTATACCACCAAGATTTATTATGTATCCTGCCATTAATGGTCAAGGGATTCTTGGGCCCAAACAAAGAAACATACACTATAGGCTTTATCGCAATCCCGCCATATATCGATCAAGGGATCACTAGGCCCTAAACAAGCATGGATGCCTCTAGATATCTCCACCTAAACTGTGAGGAATTTTCCCATCTCTACCCTTAGAATTTACCGTATATCCCTCCATTACTGGTCAAGGGATTCTTAGGCCTTTGGGAATTTTCCTGAGACCACCCCACTTAGTTTCGAAATCATCCGACAATCCAGTTCAACCAAGTAAAAGAATCCCATCACACCATGCTTATCCGGAAATAGCAAGGCAAGGTTGAAAACCACTATCACACTTGGAAAAACCCATGCCAATGACAACAAGAAAACCAAATACACACATGCATGTACCATGCATGCCAAAACTAGAAAGGAAATCATACACGCAACTCAATACCTACAAGTAATCTCATTGTAATCACTTGATCCAACTCTTCCTTGCTTGATATTTGCTTCCCTTGCCTCCTTTTCCTTCCTTGTCTTTCCTTCCTCCAATGCTAGAGTGCTCCAAGAATACTCTAAGTGTATGAGAGTATAAGAGAGAGAATAGAGAGAGAGCTCCAAGTTAAAACTGACAAAAGGTTGTGAACTAATCCTCATAAGCCTTTTTACTAATGAGGTCTCTATTTTCTTCAATTTACAATATTTTCCTTCAATTTTCCTCCTCACATGCAACATGTGACCTTTCACCTTCCTTTTCTCCTAATTTCCTCAATTTTCATAAATAAATTGCCAATTAACGCCTCTTACCTTTTCAAATCCTTTGACATTTGCTTTGCCAATTTCCCCTTTGCCGTAATAAACCAAATGAACACCCACTAGGATGTTTTTCACAAAATTCATCTTGGAATACATGTCCCATGACCTTGGTCTTATTTTTCTTTTATTAACTTTATTACATAAACTTTTAACCCGGGGCTATTACAGTGAAGACTTGGAATTTATGTTATCTCAATTAGAGAAGAAAGTTAATGAAATGGATGGAAATATGTTGAAAATGGTGGATTTCTTAGGTTCTCAAGAAAAGATTAAAAGAGAAATGGAAAATAAGATGAATGAAAATAAGGAATTGATGAACAAAAATAAGGAAGAAATACAAAAATCTATGATTGCCATAGAAAATATTCTCTTGGAGAGACTTCCTAAAAGGGATGTAGAGATCCAAGGAAATAGTGAACGTAAGGGAAGCATGTTGTTGATAATCAATTTCAATTGGGGAGTATTTTATCACAATTGGAGAGCACATATTCTAAATCAGAGAACCATAATCATGAATATTCAATCCAATATCCACATCATTAATGCTTGAAGTCAAAACCAAGGAACTACTACATTCCGAAGATTGATATGAGAAATTTTGATGGTAATGATCCTGTAACATGGATATTTCATATGAAGCAATACTTTGATCTACACCGAGTGGCATCCTTACAAAAGATAAATATTGCATCCATGTTTTGGGAACAAGGCCAACATGTATGGTATTAATGGCTTTGTGAAAGAAAAAATGATTATGTTATATCTGTTAGTTTTTGTAGCATTGAAAAATTGTTATACTCTCGATTTGTGAGAGAGGTTAAGAACACGAGATCTTCAAAACCCAAAAAAGGCTTCGCAAGGTAAGCTTGTGAAATTCCTTAATTAAATTAATTAACCATCATTTAAATTTATCCTAAGTCTAACTTAGGAAAATTGGTTAATCAATAGCAATTAATTAAGGGAAGGTGAGAATGCTCTAGAAATTCGCACAGATTGAATTTGAGATGATCTTAGTTATTGATGGAGATCTAATCATGGTCGTTGGTCCACGAAAGAGAGATTATAAGAGTAGGATTATGGGGATGGAGATGAACACATCGATTGAGAGAATGATCAAGGCAGATCAAATTTCCCAAAGAGTAGAGATTGAACTAGGGAAGAATCTGAGTCAGTGATTGAGGAGCAACAATAGAGTGATTCCGGAGGATTTTCCACCAGAAAAGTCATTAGAAAGAGGCTGAGTTATTCCACAGAGAGGCTACCCAGGGGATATGCAGAGCCTCAAGGAGGTAATTCGATTCAACTAGAGGAGAGATCGATTCAGTGGCAGAGTGTCGCAAAATTCTTCCAGAGGGCTGGCAAATCCTTATTAGTTGCAGAGGCAGTCAACAAAGGAAGATAATAGCAATTCTAGGTAATGCGAGTTTCAGCTTGCGTAGAGCCTACACATTGGTTGACGCAAAGGTAGATTGGGAGTTGATTGTGGGGCCAAATCAGGCTAATATTTCTTGTGGAGAGAGAGCAAAATATCTCAAATATTTTTCGAATGATTTCTCAAGAGAGGATTGCCAGTTTTGCATCCATATATTGTACTCAAATTTTGTTGCTAGATAATAATAATAAAACCCTCATTTGTTGCACTGGTTTTCCCACATTGAGTTTTTCTGGGTACATTCATCCAAAAACAATGGTGTCATTTTTATTATGTGTGTGCATTATTTTCTCAGTTCCAATTTTACTTCTGCAACACATTTTATTTTTGGTGAAAATTGTAGTAGTGATTTATTCATTGTTTGTCGTAATAGAAAATAAATTACACATAATAAT
The DNA here is from genome assembly GCA_000404065.3 of Pinus taeda. Classification (NCBI taxonomy): domain Eukaryota; kingdom Viridiplantae; phylum Streptophyta; class Pinopsida; order Pinales; family Pinaceae; genus Pinus; species Pinus taeda. The sequence continues at coordinate 87,614 of APFE030878705.1, forward strand.
ATTCCATTAGAAGAACCATTTTCAGTTGCTACAATAGTAAAAATTTCACATGGTATCAGAGTGAGTTTGAAGACATATCAAAAGCTCAAAAGAGAAGGAGAAATTTTGAAGCTTCAGAGGGAGATATGGGCACAATTTCTTCAGATCTGTGCAGGCAAGCCAAGAGTACGAATTCTAGAGGCAGTGAGGTTCGATTTCTAGTTCCAGATGTAGGAAAATTCGAATAGCCTTAGGAGAATAATTTTCTGGATAGAGGGTTCTAGTGTGTAGATCAGTAATTTTTTTGAGCATATATGGGTGCAGTTGATTTGCAACAAATTTTTGCAAAAACAAATTAGCGTTGGGTGGAAGAGAAAAGTACACATGGAAATTATACTCAGGATGTCTTCAATAGAAATATCATATTTCTCTAGTATGGCCACTGAAAGATTCAACAGTCAGGAGGTTACAGATTTCTCTTCCAGATTGGATGAGAAAATTGCTTAGATAACTTACCTCTCTGGCTCAACTTCATAGGGTGTCTAGTATATAGACAATGGAACATCAGTTCATACGAAATGAGTTAGAGAATACTTCTCTAGCTACAACGAGGAGGAGATGGAATTCTAGATAACGATGGGAAACAAGACTAGATTCACTCCAGTCCAGAGAGGTACCATAGACATTCAAAGGGAGTTAGGATAAAGCACCAATGTTACAGATGTATTGCATGTGCGAAGACTAGGTATGAAACTAATTTTAGTACCCTAGCTACAAGATAATGGATATGATGTCCACTTTGTGGGGAAGAAGGTGTTCATCAAACACTAGAACTAGAGGAAGGTGAAACATATTGGAGTACGAAGCAAGAGATGGTATAGGTTGCAGTTCGACTCTTCAATGGCACCAATTAGCAATGACAGTAATAGTGGGAGAGCCCTGAGCGAGTTATGACATAAAAGAATGGGAAATTCACATCATGGAGCACTTAGAATGCTCAGGGAGATAGTAATAGGTGTTATGAAAACTAGGCAAAAAAAATGATGATGTGTGCAAAGGGTGCATACTTGGGAAGTATGCTAAGGTAACATTCCCAATAAGTGACAACAAATCAGATGGCATGTTGCAACTTATACACTTAGATATTTATGGCTCTATGTACACTAGATCTCTTGGAGGGTATGAGTACTTCATAACTTTCATCGATGACCATTCCAAGAAAACATGGATCTATTTCTTGAAGACCAAGGATGAGATATTCAATCGCTTCAAGGAGTTTAAGGCTCTAGTAGAGAATTCTACAGGGAAGAAGATCAAGGTGCTTCACTTAGAAAATGGGGGTGAGTACACAGATAGTGACTTCATAGGTTTCTATACAAATGAAGGCATCAGGAGGGAGTGGACAAATCCATACAATCTATTGTCACTGAGCTAAAAGAGTTGGGTTGTGTAAACCTTCAACCCAGCATAACTATTTTAAACCACTTTGACTGGAAGTTAGCCCTCCAATCTGAGAGGGCTCTCTCAAAACACTTATCAAGTTCACATTAATTAACTCAAAACTACAGATGACTAACTCTGATTTCGTTTTATGTGGTTTTACAGGTGAAGCAGAATGTGATGGTTGCCACCATTGGGCATGAAGTCAAATAAAATAAAATCATTGGCAAACAATAGAGTTTAATAGAAACTAAGGCATTTTGGGCTTTAGAACTGATGTCAAATAAACATTCACAATCATACATATAAAATGAAGGAATTTGGAGCACTTGACATGATTTCCAAGTAATCAAAATTCTATAAACACTGATAGCAACATAGAAAACATGATAAGAACACTTAAAGCCATAACATGAATCTTAGGTATAAAAACATAGTTGTTGCAATATAAATTAGCTAGATCAAAGTTTACATAGGGTCAGCTTCTCACATTATCGATCAACCCCTTTAGAGTCAGAAAATTATACTTATATAGAGTAAGACCACCATCATATCATTAATTACAAAAATCTGCCACTTGGGGCTAGATTTGATCAATCACTTTAGAGACCTTATCCTACTTGATACCTATTGAGAAATCTTAGGGATTTTGGTTTTCCAGATTTTGAATACAAGTAGGACTCTTCCAACATTAATGAAATCAACTAAATTCTGTTGATAGAGCTTATCGAACCCAACTGATTTTCTGAATGTGTTGTAGCTGATGATGTGTCTAATGCCACATGGATGTTGACTTGGTTGACTTGCTAACTTGTCTCCTTGAAAAGTAGGAGTTGATGTGGACACTTTCATGACCTATAATCCATCTAGCTGCCTCGCTGTTTGATGACCAAAAACTTCCAAAACACAGAAAAACAAAGTTTTGACAGTTCCGTAGCAAATTCAGTAGAAAATTCAAAAAACACCTTTCTGCTACCCCTCTGCTCTTTTTGCAAGTTCTGAGCTTTTCCTTGATGTTTTTAAACTAAGTAATCAAAATTCTATAAATATTGATAATAACATTGAAAACATGATAAGAACACATAAATCCATAACATGAATCTCAGGTATAAAAATAGAGTTGTTGCAATATATACTAGTTGGATCAAAAGTTTACATAGGGTCAGCTTCTCACATTATTAATCAACCCCTTTAGAGTCAGAAAATTATACTTATTTAGAGTAAGACCACCATCGTATCATTAATTACAAAAATCTTCCACTTGGGGCTAGATTCAATCAATCAGTTTAGAGACCTTATCCTACTTGACACCTATTGAGAAATCTTAGGGATTTCGGTTTTCTACATTTTGAATACAAGTAGGACTCTTCCAACATTAATGAACTCAACCAAATTTTGTTGATAGAGCTTATCGAACCCAACTGATTTTTTGAATGCATTGTAGTTGATGATGTGTCTAATGCCACGTGGATGTTGACGTGGTTGACTTGTTGACCTGTCTCCCTGAAAAGTAGTAGTTGATGTGGACACTTTCATGACCTGTAATACATCTAGCAGCCTCGTTGTTTGATGATCAAAAGCTTCTAAAAAGCAGAAAAACAGAGTTTTGACAATTTCGTAGCAAACTTCAGTAGCAAATTCAAAAAACACCTTTCTACTACCCCTCTACTCTTTCTGCAAGTTCTAAGGTTTTCCTTGATGTTTTTAAACTAAGTAATGAAAATACTATAAACATTGATAACAACATAGAAAACATGATAAAAACACATAAAGCCATAACATGAATCTCAACTATAAAAACAGAGTTGTTGCAATATATATTAGTTGGATCAAAAGTTTACATAGGGTTAGCATCTCACATTATCGATCAACCCCTTTAGAGTCATAAAATTATACGTATATAGAGTAAGACCACCATCATATCATTAATTACAAAAATCTACCACTTGGGGCTAGATTCGATCAATCAATTTAGAGACCTTATCCTACTTGGCACCTATTGATAAATCTTAGGGATTTCGGTTTTCCACATTTTGAATACAAGTGGGACTCTTCCAACATTAATGAACTCAACCAAATTCTATTGATAGAGCTTATCGAACCCAACTGATTTTCTGAATGCGTTGTAGCTGATGATGTGTCTAATGCCATGTGGATGTTGACTTGGTTGACTTGCTGACCTGTCTCCCTAAAAAGTAGGAGTTGATGTGGACACTTTCATGACCTGTAATCCATCTAGTTGTTTCGTTGTTTGATGACCAAAAACTTCCAAAACGCAGAAAAACAGAGTTTTGATAGTTTCGTATCAAACTTCAATAGAAAATTCAAAAAACACCTTTCTGCTACCCCTCTACTCTTTCTGCAAGTTTTGAGGTTTTCCTTGATGTTTTTAAACTAAATACATGCCCTTAGAACTCTCTTTGTTGTGTTTTTAGTTTGCCTTCTCCAACATGAAAAGCTACAACAGTTTTGTAGCAAATTTTCAGCTTAACTATGGGGAGTTGCTACGAAATTCGAGATTTCTGAGTGTTTTTTTTTTTTCGATTTGCATAGTTTCTTGTGCCTCCTTATTACTTCTAATACCTTGTTCAACTATACATAAGGCTGAAATTACTGGTTAAACATAGTAAAGACAAAATTGAAAGTTTTACCATATTCAAGGAGTAGCATCTATTTCAACAATAATCTTGAGGTTTCTCTTTAAGAGCTCAACTTTGATCATTTCAATTTTAGTTTCTAATGCTTTGACTTGTCCTTGTAACTTATTCTTATCAGCTTGTAGCCAACTGTTCCTTTTGTACATGTGTTTCAACATTCTATGCAAAGGAAAATTCCTCTTCATCATCTTTTTCGATTTTTCTTTAGTTTCATCATAGAAATCTATCTGCTTTGACACCTCCCTTTGTTGCTCCTCAAACTCAAGTTTAGAATTAATCACTTCTTATATAGCCTCTCTCAATTGTTCTTGCAGAACCTCTATTTCAATTTTTTCTTGTACAAGCTCCTTGCCTTTCTTTTTCTTTGATGGCTCTATTTTTTCTAAATGCACTTCTGGCATCTTTTCATCTTGCTGCATTGACCTTGTAACATGTTTCCTTGGCCTAATGATGAAACCATATTCTTCTTGTGAGAAGTCCATCTTCTTAACCCTCTTGCTCTTCTTCTTAGTTTCAGTCTTGGTCACTTCTATAGGCTTCTCAATTGGGCTTTCTTCAATCTCAATGGTCTCTAGGATATCAGTTAGCTTACCCTTCCTTTTACTATGTTCTTTACTCTATCTTCTGGTCATCCTCCTCTCAGTGCTTATGGAAGCCTTTACTATAGGTTGCTCTGCCTCTGGTTGTTTCTCTTCTCTGGGGGTTATTGATTTAGACTTTGGAGATTTCCTAGAAGGGGTGGTAGTATCTAACTCATAGCCACTCAAGGATAAGAAGGTAAGCCAATCTATGTTTAACCTATTTAGCTCTTCTACAACTAGCGGTTTGATGAGGCCATGGTGAAAAACAAAGTTGTCACTTGCATCAAGTTTGGCTTGGACCTTGTCTGCCATCTTTCCCAAACGTCTAAATAGATAAAATGGAATTTCTAGAGGATTCTTACCTATGAAATGAAGTAGCAACCTGAAATGATATTGATACACCATGTTAAATCTTCCTTCACATGTGAAGTACTTATGGATGACCATTAAGAGCTTGGAAGAAAAAATCTTTAAGGCAAGTTTTGGGAATGCCTGCAGTCATATCAATCCTTTTGTGTTCCTCCTTGAGAAATTCACCACATTTTTGAAGCTTGTCTTCTGGAATTTAAACCACATTTCTCCTGACCTAGGGATCTTTGTAGTGCGAGGAATTGTGTCAGGGGACACAGTAAAGTTTAGGAGACCAGCTTTCGTTTCTGTTGTAGTGAAGTTTACAACAAATTCTTTGGTAATCTGTGCCTGGAAACCAATAGCTTTTGGCAAAAACGAGGCATCCCACATTGGAAAATGCTTGAATGAAGGTAAGATCTTCCTTCAACAATTTCATGTCCACAGGCTCATGACGCACCACTGAACCTCCTTTATATTGTTTTCTTTGTGCCATGGCTGCAACATGTAGGGTTCCTCCTTGTCACCTTCTTGACACCTGCAAATCAACCTAGGGACAACTAGACAACAATGGACTCTAACCTAGAGACAACAAGCCATGTGTGAGAGAAACAAACCAACTCCTATGACAACATGAAGCTTATGGCAGCAAAGGTAAATACAAATGAACAAGTTAGCAGCAAGAAGCTACATGGTGTCAATATGTAGGGAAAATGGACAAAAGACTGATAAAGTGCATCTGTGACCCACCATAAAACTGACCAATCATGCTTTTCAAACCAAAAGGACCATTACTCCACCATTTAACACAACTGTATACTTCAACATAATTCCGTAGTGGGACAGGTATTCGAAGAGATAGATTCATTACAAAAGTGTCATGAACTTTCGTAGCAAACCCTCGGTTTACCTAACTAGAGTTGCTAAGAATTTTTGCAAAATTGTCAAATAAATAAGCCCGTCACACATGGAAGTTTGGAATTGAACTTTTATGATTGGTCCTTTTTTAACTTATATGGATCCCACATCATGACATGATGACTAAAAACACTATGCTCATGAACTTTATTTTGAGAAAATTTGAAAACCCTAGCTAATTTGACCAATAGACTTCATAAATTATTCCTAAGTGTTATCATGGATAACATAACCCACAACAAAATGAGGTAGTGGAGCAGAAGAACAGGTCTATAGTAGGGGCTACAAGGCGATGTTATATGACCAAGATTGGCCCAAGTTCTTAAGGGAAGAGGCATGTAACACAAATGTTTATATATAGAACATGGTTCCTCACATGGAATTGGTGAAGATAACACCATAAGAAGTCTTCTCAAGGAGGAAACCATGAGTCAGTCACTTCAGGATCTTTAACAACATAACTTATTGCCACATACCAGATGAAAAGCGCACTAAGTTGGATTAGACTGCAGAAAAGGGGTTCTTTGTTGGGTATAGCAAAACATCTAAGGCATACATGATTTACATTCCTAGAAATCAGAATATTATTGTGAGATGAGATGTAAAGTTTATGGAGGACAAGGCCTTCAAGAAACCTCTCAAGTTGCCAACAGGTGATCAAAATGGTCCAACAAAAGGCCCATTAGTCCAGTAGTAGGGGAAACCACGGGGACAACTTTAGGGACATTTGCAAGGACAATCAAAGGGATCTCATATTATCACCAATACTAGCACATCCTTAGGTGTAGGAGATCCAGTGATTTCACACTAGACAGAGCATCAGAGGCAAGATGAGGGGCTAGTTAACCCTCCCACCACTAGTGGTCGAACCAACAGAGAAGTTCATCAAGCAGTTAGGGATGTAGAGGAATTCATAAGAGCTCTCAGGACAAACAAGAGAGAGTGCAAATTTCTAGACAGGTGCCAAGCATTAGTGGCACAGGTTGTCGAACCTTCCAAGTATCAGGAGGTCACATAGCATCAGTTGTGGATAGATGCCATGGTGGAATAATATAGCTCCATCATGACAAAAGATGTTTGGGAGGTAGTGTCGAGGCCTAAGGGTAGGTCAGTTGTGGGCTCTCGGTGGATCTATAAGATCAAGCATATTATAGATGGAGAAGTACAAGGCTGGGTTCATGGAAAAAGGGTATGCATAGAAAGAAGGTATAGACTATGAGGATACCTTTGCCCTGGTTTCTAGATATACTTCTATCAAGTCAATTATATCTCTAGTAGCACAAATGGGATGGCAAATTCACCAAATGGATGTCAAGACAACTTTCTTGAATGAGGTGATAAAGGAGGAAGTACATATATAACAACCAAAGGGATTCAAGACATATGAGAGGGGCTTGCATGTGTGCAAACTAAAGAAAGCTCTATACGGGCTCAAGCAGGCTCCCAGTGCATGGTATAGTCAAATTGACAACTAATTGTAGCAGATGGGATTCGTTAAGAGTGACACAGATCCAAACCTTTACTATTTGATGGTAAAGGATGAGCCACTCATCTTAGTGTTGTATGCGGATGACCTCTTTCGGACAGGGTCATCAAGGCTCATAGAGGACTACAAGAGGAACCTTGCAACAAAATTTGACATGAAGGATTTGGGGTTGATGCATTACTTTCTAGGTTTGGAAGTATGGTAGAAGGACATGGATGTCTTCCTTGGTCAAGGGAGATATGCTACATAAATCCTAAAGAGATTCAGGATTTAGGATTGTAGACAAATGTCCATGCCTATGATTACGAACTAGTGAAAGATCAATGCATCAGAGGACAAGGACATTGACCCAACCTTGTATAGACAACTTATCAGTTCCCCCATGTATCTGGTTAATACTAAACCATATATTTGCTTCACATTCAACACCCTTGGTTAATTTATGGTGGGACTTAAGGCAATGTATTGGACAACAGTTCAACACATTCTAAGGTATTTGCACGACATAATTGAGTATGGATCAAGGTATACTCGAGGTGATGGTGTCAAACTATGTGGATTCATAGATGCAGATTGGGAAAGCAGTTCAATGGACAAAAAGAGCACGTCAGGGTGCTACTTCAGTGTTGGATCATGGGTTGTATCTTGGTGCAACAAGAAGCAGAAGTTTGTAGCACTAAGCTATGCAAAAGCAAAGTATATGGCAGCTAGCAGAACTATGTGCGAAGTAATATGGCTTTGAAAGTTGTTAGTGAGCATGTTCAATCAATGGTTAGAGGTGACCTGTATCTACTGTGATAATTAGAGTTGTAATAGGCTCTCTGAAAATTCCAGTGTTTCATGATAGGTCAAAACACATAGACACTCGATATCACTTCATCAAAGATTATGTACAACATGGAGTAGTCTAGCTACAACATGTTCCCACAGAAAGATCAGGTTGCATATATACTCACAAAAGCTCTAGGGAGAACTAATTTTCTATATTTCAGAGAACATATGGGTATAATGGAGAACCCATTTCAGTAGCAAATGAATCATGATGTTTAACATGGTGCAATCAGACCTTGAGAGACAGTTGTAAAGACTAGTTGTAGTCAGTTACTTGAGGGGCAAAGAACCAACCATGGTGCAAATAGTTACTCAATAGACAATGAAGATACTAGTTACAGTCAAATATTCAGAAGACAGTTGCAAAGCCAGTATAGGGGCACAGTTGATTCAAATATTGGTTCTCAATTGCAATAGTTGTAGTAGCAACAACAAAATGAGATCAGTTGCAACAATGTAGGGTGGCATAGTGCAGTGTCAGCAACAACACAAATGCAGAATGGTTTAACTATAGGGTTAACAAATGAATCAAAGTATGCACACTATCTTGGTGGACAGTGACAATATGTTACAGGTGTCAAACATAAATAGCATGAGGGAAGATGTTACAGGTAAAGGCAATATAACACCTTCCTTGCTAAGAGGGAGTGTTATTTTTTTGTAGCATCGAACAAGTGTTCTAGTCTTGATTTGTGTCAGAGAGGCCAAGAACATGAGATCTTCAAAACCCATAAAAGGTTTCATGAGATAAGCTTACAAAATGCCTTAATTAAATTAATTAACCATCATTTAAAATTTTCCTAAGTCTAGCTTAGGAAAACTGGTCAATTAATAACAACTAATTAAGGAAATGTGAGAATGCTCTATAAATTCACATAGATTGAGTGTGAGATGATCTTAGCCATTGATGGAGACCTAATCATGGTTATTGTCTCACCAACGATAAATTATAAGAGTAGGACGATGCGTATGGAGATGGACACATAAAGTGAGAGGAAGATCAAGGCAGATTGAATTTCCCAGAGAGCAGAGATTCAACTAGGGAAGAATTTGAGCCAATGATTGAGGAACAACAATAGAGTGATTCTAGAGGATTTTCCATTGCCAGAAGAGTCAACAAAAAGAGGTTGAGTTATTCAACAGAAAGGTTTCACAGAGCCTCAAGGAGGCAGTTCGATTCAGTTAGAGGAGAGATCGACTTAATAGTAGAGCGTCGAGAAATTTCTTCCAGAGGGATAACAAATCCTTCTTAGTGGAAAAGACAATTAGTAGAGGCAGATAACAACTATTCCAGGTAGTGTGAGTTTCAGCCTATGCAGTGGTTGACACAAAGGCAAATTGGGAGCTGACTGTGGGGCCAGATCAGGTCAGTGTTGCCTGTGGAGAGAGAGAAAAATCTTTGAAATATTTTCCGAGTGATTTCTCAGGAGAGGATTTCCAGTTTGGCATCCAAATATTGTACTCATATTTTGTTGTTGAATAATAATAGTAAAACCCTCATTTGCTGCATCAATTTTCCCACATTGGGTTTTTCCTGGGATATTTGCTCAAAAACAACAGTGTCATTTTTATTATGTGTGTGCATTGTTTTCTTAGTTCCAATTTTACTTCTGCACTGCATTTTATTTTTGTTGAAAATTGTGGTAGTGATTTTATTCGTTGTTTGTCGTAATAGTAAATAAATTGCACATAATAATATTTGGTTAGAAGAATAATTCCTAGTTGTTGCAATAGCAAAAAATTCACAACATCTTGGTCCATTTTTACAAAGGAATTGATAAAACATTATCGGGACATTAAGAGCAACACATTCTTTAGTCAATTGGTAAACCTTCGACAAAAAGGTCCTGTTACAAAGCACATTCAACAATTTCAAAAGTTGAGCCTTTGAGTAAAAGATATTTCAAAGGAAAACTTGTTAGACCTATTTATGCGTACTTTAAAGGAAGCACCCAACATGAGTTGTGTCTCTTTGGACCTAAATCTCTAGAGCATTCTTTTAGTCAAGCAAGGAAAGTTGAGAGTAAACATATGACCACTAGAAAATTGGTCACTAATAACTATAGAGAAAATCATGCTCCCTTTTCTAAACTGACAAGGTTGACTCCTCCCCAAATGGATGAAAGAAGAGCAAAGGGACTATGTTTCAACGACGACAAGTATATTAAAGGGCATAAATGCAATGGGAAAAAATCATTCTACATGTTAGCGCTTGAAATTTCACCTCAGGCTGAAAAAGGTAAACTCCAAGGCAACATCAAACCACTTAGCCTCGTAGCTAGCCCTACGGGGCAGGAGAGGGCTCTCTCTAGTCTATCTCGGCAAAGATCTTCAACGGGCAGAGATAACCAATAAGGAACACTAATTTTAGGCTAGTAAACTGATAAAAAAGGTTTGATTTGGGATTTTTAGGGTTTTGGTGGAAAATTGGGGAAAGGCAATTTTGGGTGCGGGGATTGGACACAGCTTTTGCAGGGGGTTCTTTGGGGCGAGGTAGGAGACTGTATTGATGCCTTTGAAAGATTTGGATGGATAAGAATGACTGGTGAGGAGCTAAGGAGAGTAAGCAATCACCTAGAATTATCCTTGAAGAGCTGAAAACATTGATATTAAGCAAACTTAAAGGCAGAGCATAGCAACCATGAATTCTACCTTAACACTTCATTTGCCTAATTTGCAGAAGAAAAAGTAAGAAGATGATTCACATAACAAACTTACAAGTACAAAGAGAAACACACCATCAATACATGTAACCACAAGAATCCCAAAAAGGACTGCAAAACCCTGGTCTTTCTTCCTTTGCCAAAAATTGCAGAGATACAATGAGTAATACAATAGAAGCTTTCTCCCTCAAGAGTCCAACCATGAAAATGACTAAGAAAGTACATAATATAGGCAAGCTAACATCTTTCCTTGCCTCTAGGGGTCGAGCTCACTATCCTAGGAGCTGTTTCAACCAATTCTAAACTGAGCACTGAAAACTAGGCAGTCAAAACAACTTGCCTCTATAAGCTAGGAAACCAATTCATTCATTAAATTTTTGCCTATCTCATGAATGAATCTTCTAGAAGAGATAAATGAGTGTCAAAATATCATAAAATTACATCATTTACATCAAGGAGGATCAAAATCCACTCCAAAAAGTCAAACCTAGTCAAAACTGCGTTTTGCTGAGCTGTAGGTACAATTTCCGTGAAAATTGCCCAACGGGTCGCGCACTGATTTTGAATGGGTCACACACCTTTGGAGCCGTTTTTGAGGCACTTACAGGTGTCCAAATTAGGAAAACGTGGGCTTGTTGGAAATTTATGGATGTCTACTTTCCAAACCAAGTGGAATTTCTGAATTTGGTGTCCATTTGCCCCTCCAAACTTGCAATCTCCCAAGACTGCTTCCTGTGTGTCAAAAAGGTGGAAGAAAGTCATTTTTTGCTTGTTTTTTGACCTTCTGGAGGCTCAAAACTTGGTGAAATTTCTTGGTCTTTGCTGAGCAAGTGTATTTTTGCATGAAAAATCCAAAAATGCAAACTTTTCCTGAAATGGACCTCCCAATCGAAAGGGTCGCACACGGTGCGCAACTCGTTGGTGGAGAAAACCTGTTTTTTGACCAAAAATTCACAAGTGACCAAAAATGCTCAAATTTTTTTGAAATTTGTGCTGAGGTTGAGTCATTTAGTACCAGGCTCCTTCAAGGAAGCCTCAGCCAAGATGTGGAGGGGATCGGGCCTTTTTCTTCGTTTGAGTGCCTTGGCCAACCGTCCTTGGAGCACCTTCATTCTTGCCTTGCATACGTGCATTCGGGCCCAATAGTGGTTCTTCATATTCCGGAGCAGGTCCTTATCTCTGTTGGCCTTGGCCAGCAACCTCTTTAAATGAGCATTGACCCGAATAAGCATAGATTCTCGATCTATGGGTGTCAAATCACCGGGTCTCCTACGAGCCAATTCCCGGTCTTCACGAATCCTCCGCTGCTCATAAAGCTCGTGCTCATCCTCCAACTGTTTATTGTGCTGCTCTAAATAGTTGATTACCCATTTTGCCATCTACAATTTCTTATGCAGCGACTCATTCTCGGTCCTTTGCTCTCGGATAATCTCCTTGAGCTTTGAGGCAGGGGAGCTATCCTCAATATCAATAATGTCAATATCTGGATCACATGACAATCCTTGCTCAATCCTGGGCTGCTTGCCCCTCTCTGATACCTGTGCTGCTGTCGGAAACGAGGCCCCTTCCACATGGTGTGGAGATAACACTCGCGGTGCTGATGAAGAAGGTGAGACCCCTTCCACCTGCTGTGGAGCAAATACTCGCCGAGCTGATGAAAATAAGGCCCTGTGGCCTCTCCGATATGTGACCAACGGAGGAGAGCTGACATGTCTAACTTCTGGGATATCATGCTGCTGTGAAGGTCCTCCCTCCTCATGAACAACCTCCGGGGGTGGTGATGTCGCTGTGAAGAAGTCTCGGGAAATGAAATCCTCCCATGGGATACCCTGCTGGGCCAACTGATGCATGACCACAATCTTGATCAAAGCATAATGGTAAATGCTCCTATGTTGCTGTGCTGGACTCTTTCTCTGCACCAATGGCACCATCTTCTCAATATTCCGGCACATGAAAAATGGTATGTTCATCATCCGTACCCGTGTGAAATGCATCAACAAGCGAATATGGTATGAAAACAAATGTGAAAATCTGCCCTCACAGGTGAAATAGCGCATGATGAGCCTCATCAAGGGAACATACTCATCCTTAAAAAATCTGAAAGGAAATACACCAGTCATGTGCCTCATATATTCAGGTTTAATGTAAGGCTCATACTGAAATCTGTCCAATAGTTTGCGCTTGTTCCACTCTTCTCCAACATTAGATATCCCCATTGCTTGAGAAACCATCTCAGGTGTCAATGTAAAATCCACCCCTGCAAGATTTACATGCCCGTCGTGCAAATGCAAAACAAACAAGCGGACCAATTCCCTGTGATGCTGAATTTGAGAAATCCTCTCGCAAAATTCATAACATGATTGATAGCGGAAACATGTGACTGCAAGTGGACAAGCCTGCAAATATGTCAAAGAGGTGGGCTCCTCTCTCACATGGTGACCACCCTTACCACCCCTCCTCCTTTGTACCTCAACCTCTGGTGTTGACTCACGGTCATCACTTTGCTCATAGTCGGTTTCAGTTTCTGACATGGTTTCAAGAGCAAAGTGGCTGAAATGTACTGCTGCTTCTGCTCAAATGACCTGTTGTTTTAACTGTTGAAATGCTGCTTCAAGGGGGCAAATAACACAAGGGAGATGTTAGGGAAGTGACCTTTTGAGGGAACAAAGGGAAAATATATGAAAAAGGGAATTTAGGGAAGAAATCATAACATGGGGTTATGTTATTGAATTTTAGGGATAGGGATGGTGTTTTAGGGCTTTTGGTATTTTTGGTAGGGAGATTAAGTAGAAATGATATGGGAGGTGGTAAAGGGATGTGGGGAAAAAGTGGGGGGAAAAGGATGACCTTGAAAACAGCAAAACAAAACCCTGCCTTTGACATTTTTAAGCTAAATACACATGAATTTCCCATTTCAACTTGATGGCATTTATGCACATTTTCCATGATCATTTTGCTTTAGCAAGCAAAAAACATTAATGATTGAAGGCCTACCTGCAAACTTGAGGAGATTTGGGGTCGTTTTGAAGTTTGTAAGCAATTTGCTGTAGGTGAATTCCCGACGGGTCGCGTGCAGGTCTGGACGGGTCGCGCGCGCCCAACATGTCGCGCCCGTGCTGTTTTCCAATTGTTGGGACCCCCTTGACGGGTCTCGCCCACCCAACAGGTCGCGCACAGGTATGGATGGGTCGCGTGCAGGTCCTGTCTGCAATTTCGCCTGATTTTTTCTCCAAATCTCTTTTCACTATTGCTTTGAGGCAAATGATGATCACATGGAGGGAGAGAGGGGCTTTATAGGCTCGATTTAAATTAATTTCCCTTCAAACCCTTTTTCTAATGTTTATAACTTGACACTTTTTCAAAATTTAAATGCTGCTGACTTTATGGTTTCCTTTTGTCCTGAAATTGGTTGAACTGATGATTTTTCTTGAAAATTTTTGCAGGGATAGCTTCTGAGGAATCTTGGCAAAGGGGACCAAGGCTGCATACTGACTTTCGATGAATTTTTACAACCTTTTACAAAATGAGAAAATGACCTTGTCTTTAAAAACAGGGTTTTTAAATCCAAGGTAAAAATTAGCTGTACAAGATGAAACCTTTTGAAGAAATATTTTGATAGTCATCCCTCTGGCCTGCTGGGCATTTATTGACTTTTAAAGACATGACCTCAAAGACAAAATGAACCTAAACCCTAGACCTAGGACTTTTGACCTCCAGAAAAGACAAGTAACCTTGAAAGAGTTTATTGACTGAAACAACTTGATCCAGCAGTACCAAGAGGGGAATAAAGACACTGGCTCCTCCATCAGGGTTATGGCATGCCTAATGGAATGCAATGAGATGACACTGATGAGACACATACTTATGCAAATGCAAAGAGTTTTGATCGCTGATGGAGGGATACTAGACCGACTCTAACAAGGTCTTCAAGTCTACTTTCCTCGCATCCAAATTGAGCTCATGATAGCTCAGTTGACTCCTCAAAAGTTGATTCTCCCAAGACTGCTTCTGTGTTTCCAAAAAGTGGCATAAGGGTCATTTTTAGGGTGTTTTTTGACCTTTTGGTGGACCAGTTCTACCCCAAAAACTTAGAAAATCCATAGAGTGCATGTAATCATTGCTCCGAATCCAAAAATTCAAAACATTTGTCCATTGGGTGCCCCTAGGAAAAGTGCAACGTCGGTGGCACTGCGCGTTCAGCTAGATTTTTTGTGTGTGCAATTTCCAAATTTGCAAAAAACAAAATCTCCTCCAAACCTGACCAAAATTGGTGAGAAGCACCACCAACAAGATATTGATGAGCCAAGGAAGCTTAAGCAAGCAACCTAAGCCTATCCTCCTCTTTTTTTCCCTTTTGAACCCGCCTTAGCCCAGCTTTCATCTTTTTAATCCTGATGTTGCAAATTTTGTTTTGGGTCCTATAATGGTAGGCCATGTGCCTGATCATCTGGTTGTCCCTATTGGCCTTCTACAACAGCTTCTCTAGGTGCAAATTGACTCTCTCAAGCTAGGTATCTCTATCATCCTCAATTTCCTTCTCAATAGGAGACAAAGTGATCGGTGCATCCTTGTTACCTTGTTGTTTTACCTTGAGAAGTTCCACCTCCATGAGGATCTGCTTGTCACTCAATTGCTTGTTCTCTTGTTCCAAATATGTGATGACATACTTGGCTCTCTCCAAATTTTCTATCAATGCTTGGAATTGAGCCTCCTTTTCTTGTATGATGATATTCTTTATTGTTTCTTCATCCCGAGCCTCTAAGTCAATTGTCTCCATGCCATGATGAGTATAATGCTACTCTAGCTCATCATGCTCTGTCAAATCAAAGTCTCTCTCTTCCTCCTCATCATCAAAAATTACGTATGGCATCTTTTCTTTCCCTTTGCGCAGTTGTTGCACCTGTACCTATTGTGTTGATGAAGAAGGAAAAACCCCTTCCACATCTTGTGGAGCTAGCATTTTCCTATCAGCTGCAAACAATCTCCTTGTGCCCCTCTGATATGTCATTTAGATCCTGGGCACCTCAATAGCTCTAGTCTCTTTGGCCTTCTCATTTGTCTTCACTTGAGCACTGCTAGAAGGTCCCCTTGATTCTTGAGACACTGGTGAAGGAATTTGAGGACACCTGAAGATGTCATGAGCAATAAAAGTCTTCCAAGAGATGTTGAGGAGGCTAAGACAATGAAGCACAATCATATTGATTAGGGAATAATGATAGAGACTACTCATCTACTAAGGGTATGGATTTTTCTATACAAAGTGGGCCATTTTCTCAATGTTCCTGAACAAGAAATAAGGAAGGTTTAACATCCTCACCCTAAAAAAATGCATGAGAAGCCTGATGTGATAGGTGTACAGTCTGAAAAATCTAACCTCGCAAGTGAAATAGTTCATGATGATTTTCATCCTGAGGACATACTTGCCTTCAAGAAAATTGAAAGGAACAAGTTTTTTCACCTTATTTCTATACCCGGGTTTGATATAAGGCTCATAGTAGCGTTCATCCAGGTCCTGTTCCTTGTACCACTTCTCCCCTACATTCAGAATCTTGGTTGCATCTACAATAATGGAAGGTGAAACTGTAAATGTCAACCCAACAAGAGTCACCCTGTTGTCTTGAAGCTGGGCTACAAAAAGCTTGGTGAGCTCAGCGTGGTTTTGAACTCTTTCTACCTTCTCATAGAACTCATAGCACCCTAGATGTCTGAAACAAGTGATAGCCAACTGAGAGGCTTGTAATTCTATGAGGTTTGATGGCTCTTCTCTAATAATTCTACCTCCCTTGTGTGGTTTTCCTTGATGTTGAGATTTATCTTTCGAACTGTCACTACCATGTTTTCCTCCTCCTCATAGTCTTTGTCTTCTCTGTCCATGTTTGCAAATTTTGAGCCTGTGCACTCCTAGAAAAGAGATGAAGGGAATGAGTAAGACTGATTTAGGAGCGGGGGAATGGGAATTGACCTTATGAGGTATTTTGGTGGGCTAGAAAATGAAGGGGAGGGTATGAATCATGAAAATGGGGGAGAGGGGCTTAGTTCCTTTTTTGAAACATAACTTGTGGGATGAAGGATGAAGGGGTATAAAATGTTACGGAGTGATATAGGGAAGGGGTTTAGGGTTTTAGTGATAGTTGGTGGGACAAATAGAGGGCATTATGGTTTCTAGAATGTAATTGACAGAGAAACTAGGGTTTCACATTTGTCATGGTAAATTCCTTCAAACACTTCAATTGCAACTTCAATGATGAGGTATAATGAGGGCACTTACTTGTTTGAGAGATGAGAAGGTTCTCTTGGAGGTTTTTATGAAGTTGGAGGCTTTTCTGGTCTTTGTTACTCAACGTAAAGTGCCTGCTATAGGCACACATCTCCCTCCTAAACGCGCAATGCTACTTCAATGCAACTTTTGACTACCTTCCCGATGTCCAAATTGAGTGTGGGATAGCTCGTTGGAAATATTTTCAAGTTTAATTTCCAGAAAATCTTGAATATGTCAATTTGGAGCTCATTATCTTTGTCAAAATCTCAATCTCCCAAGACTAGTCAAAATGTGCAGAATGAGGCTCCCAAAATGCAGAGTGTTGTTTCATTCAACTTTTGGAGGTCTTCCTCAACTCCAAATTGAGATCATAATAGTTCATTGGAAATATCTCTATGTATAGTTATCATTTGACTCATCAATCAAGTCATTTGGTCACTCCATCTAGGAGAAATTTTGATTTTCCCAAAGTCACTCCAGACATGCATCAACTCTCCTGAGGCAAATGATGTTTTGGACAATTCTCCCAAACCATGAGACCTGTGTAAAAATGGAAGGAGGTTTTTCTTCTTTGGTCTATGATGGACAAAATCTCTCTCACTTTTTTCAAATTCATCTTTTCTTGCTCATAAACATCTTTTGAATAAAACCTATCATAATGTGTGGAATAGGGGATTTGTAGAAATGACGGGAAATGAAGGGGATGATGGGCTTCTAAATTCTTGAGAAAATTTTGGGAAGTAGGGAGGGATGTTAGGAAGTAGTGAAAAGTGGAATTTCAAGGATTGAGTAAGGGGAAAGTGTCCAAAAGGGAAAAACACAGGCCTAACCTAGAAAAGTGTCAAATTGTAGCATCAGGCTAGGGTTTGTGGGAAATGATGAATTTGAGGGATATCAGTGATGGGAAATGTTTAAGAAGGTATATTAAGGATAGGGGAAGGTGTATGAGCATCAGGATACAAGTTTTGTTGATGATTTACCATACAAGAAAAATTACCTTCAAAACCCTAGGAGAGGGAAATGAGCCTTACCTAAGCATAACTAAAGCACAAACAAGGTGTAAAATCACCCTTTGGAACTTGAAATAATGATGAAAACTCTTTGAATGATGGTACACTCAGCTGAATGGTGACATGGACCAATACTTGGAAAACTTTGGAAGGAGTGAAAACAATCCTAGACCTAATACCTAGTGACCAAATTTTACTTGAAGACTCACTGAAATGACAAAATTTGACTTTGACACCCTAAGACCACTTTGTAAGAGCATGTTTGATCGCTGGTGGAAGGTTGCAAAGACTAACACTAACATTGGCTCCATTGGGGATAGTAGCTCCTTGGAGGTGCCAAGAACACCGTAGACCAAGTAGCCTTATCCATTTGGCATGGAGTAAAAAAATAACTCAATCTGAAAAACATGACTAAACACTAATGACTCAAAGACACAAACTGACTTTTACTCAACTAAAACCTGACTCAATACTAAAACATAACTGCCAAATTGGAAAAGATGCTAAAAATGGAGCTTATTCAATAAAACCTACTCTAATTGTTCCATTCATCCCCTGATCAAGTGAAATGAAACAACCAATGCAACCAAGTAAGCATTCTGGCTGTTGTTTGAGTTCTCTGCAAGTGCTTGTTTATGAGCAAGAAGAGAGAACTATTGAAATGCAACTCCCATGAAAGCTTGTAAATAGATCCAAATTTTCCCAGATTGAATAATATGGATTCTCTATCTGACTCCAAAAATACTGCATGCGGATCTTGAAATTCATGTGCACTTGGAATTAGCTCATTCAATGGATTACTTTGCTTCTCCTCATACCATGAATGAAAAATTTCATTTGAGCTTTGTGACAAGACTCCTGCTAAAAATGACAAAGAAACCGGGTGCCGGATCAAGTTTGTATCAATACTTTTTTCAAGCTCACCATTAGCTAATGGAGGAGGACTTTGACTGCAAATATCATCCAACACATCAACTATTGGATCATGAAAAGCTTGAAAACACTATTGCAACTATTTTCTATTGGTTCCAATGAGATTGCATGATTTTCTACAGATTGCTCATCCTTTATTAAAGATATACTATGAAAATTTCCCTTCAAAAACTAAAATGATTCAAAACATAATGGTACAGAATCATCTTGCATCATTTGATCATATGTTTCAGCTTCCAAGTCTTCATCTACAACCTGAAATTCAATGACATTCGGGGGCTGCAAATCTAGATATGAGAAGTCTTGAACAAGGATTTCATTGCCCTCTAGATGGTCAAGATCAAAACTTATTGACGGTTGATTTCTAATTGCATGAAAGTTGTCTCTGATGAACTGAAATGAAGTAAAACAAAGAGGAAAATACCCTTCACTTACTTCAAAATTTTCTGCACTTTCCTCCTCACTTCCATAGCTGATATGCATCGGTTGATCACTGAGCTGCTGAAAGTGAACTTCCTCCTTCCACAAACCAGCTGATGTTTTGTCTGCAAGACTAGCTTCTGTTTGGAGAACACAATCATCATCATACTTATCAAACTTAGGGAAATCATTATTATAAAAGACATCATCAAGCATACATGTCAGATCAACAGATCTCTCTTCTGCAAGCTAATCTATAAAACAATCATTATCAGATCTATGACAACTGGGATAAGAAAGGAAATGTTTTGGATCAACCACTTGTTTTTCTTCAATCACTGAGCCATGGTCGTAAACATCATACTTATTTCTTGTGGTGATATTTTGCATCATCTCTTCCATTGCACTTACCAAAATGTCAAGCCTTATCTCTAAAGATGTCAATTCCTCTGGATCTATGTTCTTCCTCTCTTCTTCCTTCAACTTTGCCCTTCTGATTAGCAGATTAGCCTGTACATCTACTGCATTGTTCTGCATCTCTTCAAGTGTTTAAAGGTTCCTTTCACTCAGCTGAAACTCCATTTCTAAATCAAAGGCTTCCAGATAATGCAATAGAGATGAATCAGGAGGAGGTCTTATATTAAGAGGCATCGAACAATAAGCTTCGTTAAATATGGCAGAAAATTGTTGTACTGTCTCCCCTAGCTGCCGTTTCAGCTGGTTATACTCTTCTAGAATCAAGAAAGGGTTCTGTTTGACCACCCACGTGTTGAGGAAAACTTTGACGAACTACTGGAAATCTGAGATGCTTACATTAGACAGGGTTTTGAACCAACTCTTGACTTTTCCTTGCAAGGAACGAGCAAAAAGCCTAATACTGACATCCTCTTCATCAACTTCAAAAAGGTCAACAAAAGACTCAAAATTCAGTACATGTCTCTCAGCAGTGATGTTGTCACATTCACCATCAAGTCTTGGTAGATATAGGTAATGCTTTTTTGGGAAAGCATGGGATATAGGAGGTAAAATCAGAGGCTTGTATCTATCCAGAATTTTACAAGGTATAGGAGTATATACAAAAGTTTTAGAATTATTCTTGATCTCTTAAGGCTCATCAGTTTGAAGACAGTCATTATAAGATTCAGAAGAAGGGCCTTGATCAAGATCAAAGGCATGCGGATATTTTATATTCACAATATTTAAAGGGAAGGAATCACATGCAGGTCCAGGATATTTTCTCAAATACAGTATACTTTGTAAAACCTTCTTGACATTCTCGGGAAAAGAGAATAAATAATTATAACAAAGAACATAATGTCTTGGATGAAATTCCAATTTGAATACTTGATCTTTCCATATTGTCCTTTCATGTTTCTGCTGGTCGGTTTCGTCCTCCAGTGGAGTCCTTAGATCTAATCTCAAAACTAATTTGGAGTCGCCAGGTGAATAATTTTAGCCTTTTGGTGTCTGATCATTGTTGACCATCAACAATCAGATCTGAACTTGATACATTTTGCTGAGGAACATAAAACTAGGTTCCCCAGTATGGTCGCCACTATGTTATCACCTGGATTGAACCTCAGGTTGAAGGAAGGCAATGCCAGGGTAACCACAAACCATGCTTAGCCAAGTAGCTAGCCCTACTAGGTTGGGAGAGGGCTCTCTCCGTAAGGATCTTAGCCAAGATGACTAGATCAAGAAAAGGATATTTGTCTAGGTATAGTAGCATAAGGTTTGATTTGATTTTGAAGGGGTTTTGCTGGATCAGGAGGAGCTAGACCGTTAGGGCTAGGGAATTAGGTCAAAATTGCAGGGTGTTCAATGGGGAAAGGTAGGCATAAGGTTTAGCACTCTAAGGTTTGATGGGTTAGGTGTTTTAAGACTGGTGATAATCTAGGAAGAGCATGTGATTACCATGGATCCTTCCTAGACTGTAGAAAACATATAATGGTGAATATTTCCCCAAAGCAGAGCAGTGATGTTATGAATTCTACTTATCAACTTGAAAAAATTCACTTAGAAGCAATGAAATGATTAATTAAGTACAAAAAACATTATAATGTATGATCACAAGAGAAGAAATTGAACTAAACTTCATACCACATGGATCCCAAAGAAATAGTTGCAATTTTTACTAATCTCCTACTGAACTACTACAAAATGATGTACAATCAAGGCATAAGCATCCAGCTGAGTCCAACCCTTTACAATGAGAAAGAAGAAGAAGATATAGGAATTATTTCAACCTCATCCCATCCTTAGGGGTGGAATCCCTAAGATGAGGAGCTAATCTAACCAACACTGAACAAGAAACTGAAATATAGGCATCTTAACAAGTTGCCTCCAAAAGTGAAAAACTGATTCATTTGATCTCATATTGACTTTTAATCTAATGAATCTACCCTCTCCTACTAATAATCCATAATATTTACAAGCCAAGTCATCATTTACAATAGTAAAACATCTTCCATGAGAGAAAATCCATGAACACAATCAAAACATAGAAAAATAGCCATCCTGAGAAAATTTGCCCTACGCGTAGCGCCACTGGTCCAACACACAGCGCCACTTGTAGGTCCTTTGTGGAGGCCTTCTTGGCATCCAAATTGAGCTCATGGTAGCTCATTGGAAAGGTATTCAAGTCTACGTTCTAAAACACCTATAATTTCTTCATTTCAAGCTCATTTGTCCCCTCAAAAGTGGATTCTCCCAATACTGCTTCTGTGTGTCCAAAAAGTGGCGGAAAGGTCATGTTTAGGGTGTTTTTTTGACCTTTTGGTGGACCAGTTATGGCCCAAAAACTTAGAAAATCCATAGAGTGCATGTATTCAATGCTCTAAATCCAAAAATTCAAGCCATTTGTCCATTGGGTGCCGCTAGGAAAAGTGCAGTGTTGGTGGCGCTGCGCGTTGAGCCACATTTTCTGTGTGTGCAATTTCCAAAATTTGCAAAAAACAAAATATCATCCAAACATGACCAAAATTCATGAGAAGCACCACCATCAAGCATCTTGATGAGCCAAGGAAGCTTTAGCAAGCAACCTAAACCTATCCTCCTCTTTTTTTCCCTTTTGAGCCCGCTTTAGCCTAGCTTTCCTCTTTTTGATCCTCATGTTGTAAATTTTGTTTCGGGTTATCTAATGGTAGGCCATGTGCCTGATCATCTGGTTGTCCCTATTAGCCTTCTGCAATAGCTTCTCTAGGTGAAAATTGACTCTCTCAAGCCAAGTCTCTCTATCATCCTCAATTTCTTTCTCAATAGGAGATAAAGTGACCGGTGCATCCTTCTCACCTTGTCATTTTACCTTGAGAAGTTACAACTCCATGAGAATCTGCTTGTCACTCAACTGCTTGTTCTCTTGTTCCAAATATGTGATGACATACTTGGCTCTCTCCAAATTGTCCATCAATGCTTGGACTTGAGCCTCCTTTTCCTGTATGATGATGTCCTTTCTTGTTTCTTCATCCTGAGCCTCTAAGTCAATTGTCTCCATTCCATGATGAGTATAATGCTACTCCAGATGTTCATGCTCTATCAAATCAAAGTCTCTCTCTTCCCCCTCATCATCAAAACTTTCCTCTAGCATATTTTCTTTCCTTTTGTGAAATTGCTGCACCTGTACCTACTGTGTTGATGAAGAAGGAAAAGCCCCTTCCACATCCTGTGGAGCTAGCATTTTCCTATCAGCTGCAAACAATCTCCTTGTGCCTCTCTAATATGTCATGAAGGTCCTGGGCACCTCAATAGCTCTAGTCTCTTTGACCTTCTCATTTGTCTTCACCTGAGCACTGCTAGAAGGTCCTCCTGATTCTTGAGACTTTGGTGGAGGAATTTGAGGACCCTTGAAGATGTCATGAGCAATAAATG
Organism: Pinus taeda; assembly: GCA_000404065.3. Taxonomy (NCBI): domain Eukaryota; kingdom Viridiplantae; phylum Streptophyta; class Pinopsida; order Pinales; family Pinaceae; genus Pinus; species Pinus taeda. The sequence goes on from APFE030878705.1 coordinate 111,006, forward strand.
TCTCCCAAGAGATTTTAAGGAGGCTAAGATGATGAGGCACAATCATCTTGATTAAGGAATAATGATAGAGACTACTCATATGCTGAGGGCATGGATTTTTCTATACAAAGTGGTCCATTTTCTCAATATTCTTGAACAAGAAATAAGGGAGGTTTAACATCCTCACCCTAGTAAAATGCATGAGAAGGTTGATGTGATAGGTGTATAGTCTAGAAAATATGCCCTCACAAGTGAAATATTTCATGATGATTTTCATCATGGGGACATACTTGTCTTTAAGAAATTTGAAAGGAAAAAGTATTTTCACCTCATTTCTGTACCTGGGTTTGATATAAGGCTCATAATAGTGTTCATCCAGGTCATGTGCCTTGTACCACTTCTCCCCTACATTTGGAATCCTGGTTGCATCCGCAATAATGGAAGGTGAAACTGTAAATGTCACCCCAGCAAGAGTCACCTTATTTTCCTGAAGATGGGCTACAAAAATCCTGGCAAGCTCAGGGTGGTTTTGAACTCTCTCTACCTGCTCACAAAACTCATAGCACCCTAGATGTCTAAAACAAGTGACAACCAACTGAGAGGCATGTAATTCTTTGATTTTTGATGGCTCTCCCCTGATAATTATTCCTCCTTTGTGTGTTTTTCTCTGATGTCGAAATTTATTTGTCGAACTATCACTGCCGGTGTTTTCCTCCTCCTCATAGATGTTTTCAAAGTTTAAGGTTGTGCACTCCTAGAAAAGGGATGAAGGGAATGAGTAAGAGTGATTTAGGAGGGGGAATGTGAAATGACCTTGTGAGGTATTTTGGTGGGCTATAAAATGAAGGGGAGGGTATGAATCATGAAAATGGGGGAGAGGGGCTCAGGTTCTTTTTTGAAACATAACTTGTGTGATGAAGGATGAAGGGGTATAAAATGTTATGGAGTGATAGAGGGAAGGGGTTTAGGGTTTTAGTGATAGGTGGTGGGAAAAATAGAGGGGATTAGGGTTTCTAGAATGTAATTGAGGGAGAAACTAGGGTTTCACATTTGTCATGGTAAATTCCTTCAAACACTTCAATTGCAACTTCAATGATGAGGTATAGTGAGGGCACTTACTTGTTTGAGAGATGAGAGGGTGCTTTTGGAAGTTTTTATGAAGTTGGAGGCTTTTCTAGTCTTTGTAGCTCAATGCACAATGCCTACTACAGATGCACAGTGCCTGCTACAGACGCACAATGCCCTCCTGAACATGCAGCGCAGTGTAATTTTGCACTGTTGAAACCTCCCTACCCGCAGCGCTCAACTCAGACGTGCAGTGCCACTTCCTAAAAGCACAATGCCACTTCAATCCAACATTTTGTTGCCTTCCTAATGTCCAAATTGATCTTGGGATAGATCATTGGAAATCTTGTCAAGTCTAATTTCCAGAACATCTTGAATTTTTCAATTTGGAGCTCATTTTCCCTATCAAAAGAACAATATCCTAAGACTAGTCAAACTATGCAAAATGAGGCTGCCAAAATGCAGAGTGTTGTTGCAGTCAACTTTTGGAGGTCTTCCTCAACTCCAAATTGATCTCATGATAGCTAATTGGAAATCTCTCTATGTCTAATTATTATTTGACTCATCAATAAAGTCATTTGGTCACTCCAGCTAAGAGAAAGCTTGATTTTCCCAAGGTCGCTCCAGAAGTGCATGAACTCTCTTGAGGCAAACAACGTTTTGGACATTGTCTCCCAAAGCATGAGACCTATGTAAAAATGGAAGGAGTTTTTTCTTATTAGGTCTATGATGGAAAAAAACCTCTCTCACTTTTGTCAAATTCATCTTTTCTTTCTCACAAACATCATTTGAATAAAACCTATCCCAATGTGTGGAATAGGGGATTTGTAGAAATGAAGGGAAATGAAGGGGATGATGAGCTTCTAAATTATTGAGAAAATTTTTGGAAGTAGGGAGGGATGTTAGGAAGTAGGGAAAAGTGGAATTTCAAGGATTGAGTGAGGGGAAGGTGTCTAAAATGGAAAAACACAGGCCTAACGTAGAAAAATGTCAAATTGTAGCAATAGGCTAGGGTTTATGGGAAAATGATGAATTTGAGGGATATCAGTGATGGGAAATGTTTAATAAGGTATATTAAGGATAGGGGAAGGTGTATGAGCATCATGATAGAAGTTTTTTTGATGATTTTATCATCCGAGAAAAATTACCTTCAAAACCCTAGGAGAGGGAAATAAGCCTTACCTAAGCAAAATTGAAACACAAACAAGGTGTAAAATGACCCTTTGGAACCTGAAATAATGATGGCAACTCTTTGAATGATGGTACACTCAGCCAAATGGTGACATGGACCAATACTTGGAAAACTTTGGAAGGAGTGAAAACAATCCTAGACCTAATACCTCGTGACCAAATTTTACTTGAAGACACTGAAATGACAAAATTTGACTTTGACACCCTAAGACCACTTTGTAAGAGCATGTTTGATCACTGGTGGAAGGCTACAAAAACTAACACTAATATGACTATTTAGGTTGGATTATCTGCTTGATGGTCTATCACACCATCCATCACTTTGGTTTTGGGTCAATGCTGCCAATTCATTCGGTGTCGCCGACATGTTCAAGAGAATTCACTCAATAAACTCCATCCTTTGCAATACTCATAAACCTTCATTTTCATGATCACCATTCCTAAACATTGTGTCACCAGTCACATTCTGTCTTCAAAATCATTACACTCATTTCATGTCATTAATGGGAGATACATCAAGGCCCTCCTGCAACGAGTCGATTCTTGTCGACATCAGCACATTATCTGGGAAGTTGACTTAGAAACACCCTTCCAGTACCTTGAGGCTTGCATACATCAATGGAAAGTTTCTCGCTTCTAGCGATGGGTTGACATTACAGGCCTTTGACCAAAAGACTTTGTATGGTGTTCGACATCAAAACATTTATTCACACCATGCAGAATGTAATGTAGTACCTTGAGAATCATTATTGTTATTGGTGATTTCTCTCGCATTTGTTAACAACTTACATCATTGGTTGGTAATCAGATGGTGTCTTCCCATGTTCGACTTCAAATCGCATTTTCACATGGTTAGATTTGTACTTGACCAGATGATTGGATGAGATAGAGGACCCTAGATCTAGTTTCATCCATCCGGGCTGCAATTTCAGGAGAGTACTAAATCATCTGTACGATGGCTTTACACAGATTGTCATCTTATCATGGGTCTATATCTGTAGACGACTATTTGATTTATGTACATGTAATGAAAAGCTTATATGCTTAGCATGGGTATGCCTTCCCTCAACAATTCATGAAAAATTCAAATATATCATGATATTATGTATTGTAATTGATGCAGGTCACAGTCTGCTTCAGATCCTCCTCATTACATCATAAAGCATATCACTCAACATTACCATGTTTTGACTTCATGTTTTAGGGGGAAGTTGTTATAGGTATTTTTGGGCACATCACTCTCAATGATTAGATCAGTGTAAATAGGGTCTATCAAACCCTAATTCAATTTCTACATGCCCTATACATGCCACCTCATTAAGTGCTTTCGTCCATGAGAGTTTGCTGAATTCAAACCCTACTGAAGTGCTTCCTTGGGTCACCATCGTACCCCTAGTCAAGGGTAAGTGCTCTGTAGAGTAGGCATCCCCATTCAAGGTTGTGTTGCAGAGCACCTAAGCCCACTCAAGCCTACACTGGGTGAGAATCCTAGAAATGTTCATTGGATCCTGAGTATATTCCTCCTTTCTAGAGCCTTCTAGAAGGAACCCAACTCCTATCCTATCAAGATGAGCTTGACTTAGGATAGCCTTGGATCATATAATCCTCGATCCTCTCATCCCTTTGAACATGGAAACTAATCATCCAATTATGGAAAACCATTCAATGCCATATTAATGACAAAACAACTTTCATTCATCTATAAATTGGCCTCCCATCACAGAGCAAAGGAGCTTGGATACTATAGAGAAATATTGTTGGTTTATAGACTTGAAATCATTGTCAAAGTAATATTATGATAATGGATTGATGTTGTTATTGGTGTGATGAGGGCTTAGACTAATCTGGATGAGTGACACGAGATTGAACCACATTGGGTGTAACTTCTCCTTATATCAATCAATAAAGTTGTTTGTTCCTTTTCCAATACTTTTATCTATATATATGATGTATGTATGCTCAAATGTTGTCAATTCCATTTGTTTACAGTAAATAGATCATATACTTTGATTGTTGTCATCTTATTTTTGTGTTGGTAGGTACTAATTGAGTGAATTCAGTTTGAGCAGGAGCGACGGGAGCACCTCAAAGGAGATCAAAGGAAGCGAAGGATCACGAGTAGGTTCTTTTATCTTATCTGTTTATTGTAGGAAAAGGTTAAACATCTTTACTTCAGTTTTTCTAAGTGTAACTACCCACTTAGGGAAGATATACTTATCCGTAGGTATAAATTCCATATAACAAGCACAAAAAGTTGTGAAGATATGTTAGAGTGGTTGGGGCTGGCCAATCTTGAATGACTTGGATCTTAGTCAGATCCACATGCATGCCACACTCATCTATGATGTAACCTAGATAATGGATAAAATTGAAGGTGCATTTCTCCAAGTTGGCACACAATTTGTGTTGCCGAAGGGTTTGAAGGATTTGTCAAATGTGTTGCAAGTGTTCTCCCCAACTCTTACTGAAGATGAGGATGTCGTCTAGATAAACAACTACAAATGAGATGGTGAAGGGATGGAAGATGTCATCCATTAGCCTCATAAAATTAGCAGGGGCTTTTTTCAACTCGAAGGGCATAACCAACCATTCAAAAAGGCCTTCCTTAGATTTGAAGGTGGTCTTCCATACATATGTGGGCTCTATTGGAACCTAGTGATAACCAGACTTCAGATTGATCTTGCTGAAATACTTGACCCCCTTGATTTGTTCCAGAAGGTCATCAATCCATGGGATTGGATACATGTTCTTGATAGTGATTTTTTTTAGTGCCTAATAATCAATGCAGAGCCTATAGGTCCCATTCTTCTTCTGTACAAGTACAATCGGGCTCCCACAAGGTGCAAAGATTGGTCGGATGTTCCCTTTTTGGAGCAACTCCTGGATTTTCCACTTGATCTCTTCATTTTCCAGAATGGAGTAGCAATATATCGACATGTTGGGTATAGGTGCTCTAGGAGTTATATCGATCGAATTCTTGACCTGACAATGCAAGGGTGCCCCTGTGGGTGAGGAGAAGATGTTCATGTATTCTTCCACAATCATATCCACTTGCTTCTACTATGTGGAGGAACCCTTCCTGGGGCCATGGATGTGGCTATGATCTTCGCCTTAAGTCTTTGAGAGCGAATCAGAAATAAAACAAATTTCCTAGTCTGGGAGATGATCTTACTGCATTGCTTAAGTAGAGATCAAAGAGATGGAAGTAGTCAAGGCTACCTCCGATATCCTATATAGCTTATTACCTTAAATAATAATAAAATAGTGAGGTCTAGACTCATATACGACATTCCACTTCCACAAGTATGGTTGTCCTAATAATACATCACAAACTTCAAGAGGATAAACATTGCATAGTACCTTATCCATGAAGGGCTTGATGTTGCAGGGAAGGCAACACTCTTGGATGATGCAAATATCTCATCCTTGGCGAAGACACTCGATTGTGTACCACTGTAGATATGTTGTAGTCGATAGGCCCAATCGCTTCATTACCTCTGCTAAAATGAGGTTCTTTTGGCTCCCACTATCAACAATGAACTATAGCATAGAACCCTTCACCCACATTTGTGAGTTGAAGATTCGTTCCCCCTCATCTGGATCTTCAGGCTCAATCTTCTAGATATGGTGGTGGCCATGGTGGCACTGAGCTCCACGTCAATGATCTGCTTCCCTTTTTCATTCTCCTTGTTGGGATTTGACTTAAAGTTGGAACATGCATCTGATTTGGGAGCCTTAAACTCAGCCACTAGTGACTACTTGGCACGACACTCCCTTATGTTGTGAGTGGAGATCTTATGGAACTCACACCGCCTTCCCATGTCCTTCCTTATCTTCGTGGTGTTGTTATTTTCTTGAGGCTCTGGTGAGTTATCCTAGGTCACAGCGCCTTGGCTTTGTCATTTTCTCCCGACAGGGTAGTACTGCTCCTTGATGGCATCTCGAAATGAATTCTAGGTGGGTGCAGCTGAAAATAGTCAGGGTGTACTTTCATCCTTCTTCTCACAATAAGTTTCCCACTAGTCCTTGACATGGGGGCAACTTTGAGAAGTGAAAAAGTAATATTTTCCCAGCTGGAAAAATCATGAACAAAAAATATCCTTCTATTAGATTTAACCATTTATCTATAGTGTTTTCATCTATATTACCTTCAAATATTGGGATGTCAAAGTTAACTTGTGCCTTGAAGAGTGTGGTGCTTCCAGAGTGGCTGCTGGAGGATATGTGTCACCTTTGGGTAGTTGCTGAAGTATCTGGGAAAATTTTTCCATCATTCTATCCCTTTGTCACTTAAGGGATTCTTCAAGCAATATTTTGAAAGAATCTCCTTCCCCCTCATTTTTCTTCTCTTCCACCATGGGAGGACTTTGTGGTTTGTGATGTTAGTCTTGCAAAGGTTTGATCAATTCGACCCCTAACTCCCTATATCCAGACCTCATTGAGGACATGCAAATAAATACCGAGAAAACATAGACCGCTATGATACCATTGATATAAACTTAAAAAGGAATGCAATAATTTACAGATATAGCCATAAATACATAGATGAAATAGAAATAAAATTCATTTCATAATATCAAATATTGAAATAAGCTTATAAACAAAATGGAAATAAACTAGCTCAGGCGATGGTAGCTTATCTTTGACAAGAGATGTGGCGGCTAGATGCCTCTGAACTATGTTACATTGAGGTTTGAAGGCCTATTTATTATTGAGAAACAATGGAAAACCCTAAACATCCAAAAACCTAACCCTAGGAGACAAAGCGCCAAAACTATGGGCCATGTTTGGGTAAATTGGTACATCAACTTCCCGAGGTTGTAACTTTGGCACACGATCTCCGTTTCATGCGCACAATACCTCGTTAGAAATATATATCCAAGGAATAAAAAATTTTAATGGAAAAAATTAGTCAAGAACTCATTTTTTCCCTAATTTTCCTCAAAAACATCTTTTAGCACCTCAAAATGACTCCAAAAGTTCAGGACCCAAAAAATTGCCAAAAATAGCAAATTGTGCTACAATTAAGGAAACTGAAAAAATGAAAGAGATAGTAATGGATGTCAAAGTGGAATAGGTAGGTGGCTACCAACATCCACTTGGATTAGTCCTCTTCCCTTACAAAGTAATAGTACCCTTTGTGTTGAGTGCCTCCATGAGATGGGGAAACTTTTGCTGAAGTTGGTCCTTGGTGAGCCACTTGCCTTGGTACAACAGTTGGCCAGCTTTGACACCCCGATATAGTTGGATCTTCTACTAGTGAGTGTTCTTGATATTTGTGTCCATAATCCGATCACTTTTGGCCTTTTCGATGCAGTTCAAGTTTAACTCCTTTGGTGTGAGTTGTTCTGTAATGTCTGATGTGTCCGATAATGGTGGGAAGTATGGTAAAAAGTGGTTCATTTTGAATACTAGGTGCAGGCCAAGGCATGAGGGCATGCTGAGCTCAAAATATTTGTCTCCAAAAACCTTGGTAATGGTGTAAGGACCATATCAGAGTGGTATGAACTTTCGATGGGATCTGGTAACACGTTCTTTCCACAAATGTAACAAAATTTTGTCGCCCACTTGAAACTTGTGTGGCACACGCTGTTGATCATGTTGCTGCTTGTACTTGGAATTTTACTTCTACAAGATGTTGTGAACTTGATGGAAGATGTGTTGGATGCATTCAAGTAATCTGGCCGCTTTATCAGCCTCAGACAATACATGTGTGGATTATGTCTATGTAGTCGCATGAGGAATGAAAACATCAATTAGACATAATGGTTGAAATCCTAGACCCACTTGAAAGGGACTGTGGCCAATCAAGCTATGGAGAGATTTGTTATAAATATGTTGCACATAGGGAAGAATCTCATCCTAGGTTCATGGATGTTTTGAGTTGTACATGCGGAGTATGTTCACTATCATCCTATTTACAACCTCTGTCTAGCCATCCGTCCGAGGATGGAAGGTAGTCGACTTGGTGAGCTTGGTATCCAATAGTGTTCAAAGGCTTCACTAGAATGTTATGGAACCTACTATCTCGATATGATATGATGGTCTGCGAGATCCTAAAATGTACCCACACTCATTCAAAGAAGATTTTGGCAATGTCCTTTGCTGTGATACTCTTCTTATTGGCCGCCAATATAACCATCTTATAGAATTTGTCCACGACCACAAGTACACAGTCGTTACCACACTTGGTAGAAGGGATTTTGGACATATAGTCCATGGAGATGGATTCCCACAGCTAGCTGGGAGTAGGCAAAGGTGTGTACATGCCTTGATTCTTGATGTTTGGCTAGGCAATGGTGCAGGCAGTGAATGATCTGATATATTTCCCAACATCGAGTCAAAGTTTTGGCTAATAAAAGTACTTTTGTAGTACAATCATAGTTTTCTCCACACCAAAGTGTCCTGTGACATGACTGTAGTGCACCTCTGAAATCAAATTGGCATGCTTGCTTGAAGGAACAAAAAGGCGGCCTAGGTAAAATAATAATGTGTCATAAAGGTGGAAATCAAGAACTCGCTTTCCATCTACTAGCATCTGGTATATGGAGGTGAACTCTGGATCATTTTTGTATAGTTGTAGCCATCCATAGGTCTTGTGGCCAAAAGAGTTGAGAACAATAGTTAGTGCTACCACTAGGGGGCAACTATGGTAGTTTGCAACATGATTGGTGCTGCCCTTTTTGTATTTAATGTTCGAGTGGAATTCTTGTAGATATGTAGACCACTTTAGATGGAAATCATTCTACAACTTTCCTTATGTTTGCATAAAATGAAGAGGTCGGTGATCGATGTGGATGATCGTCTCCTTCCTTAGAATGTAATGCTTCCATTGTCAAAAATCCTGCATGATGGAATACATCTCTTTATCATAGGTGGGATACTTCTGAATTGTAGTGGAAAGTGTTGCACTATGATAGGCCACTGGATGCCCATGTTGGGTGAGGATTGTTGATCTAGATTTAAACAAGAATGAAAAAAATTACTGAGATAATCGTAAATATAGAGATGCAATGGAAATAATACTTCATTTCATTAGAGTAAAATATTGAAATATGCTTACAAACAGAAATGGAAATAAACCATCTAGGGCGATGGTAGCTTATCTCTGAGAAGAGATGTAGCAACTACATGCCTCTGAACTATGTTACAATTAGGCTTGAAGGCCTATTTATTGTTGAGAAACAATGGAAAACACTCAACATCCAAAAACCTAACCTTAGAAGATGAAACACCAAACTGTGGGCCCCATTTCAGGTAAATTAGTACATCAACTTCCTGGGGTCATAGCTTTGGCATACGATCTCTGTTTGATGCATGTGCACAATAGCTCATTAGAAAGATCTAAGGACTACAACTTTGGGAAGAGCAACATCGGTCCATCAGTCCATGGACCGATTTTGCTCCCATATTTCCCAGAAAACATCGTTTAGGGCCTCAAAATTGCTCCAGAAGTTTAGGACCCGAAAAACTACTAAAAATAGTAAACTATGCTACAATTAAGGAAACTGAAAAGCTAAAAGTGACATTTGTGGGGGTCGAAGTGGGATAGGTGGGTGGCCACCAACATCCACCTAGAACATTCCTCCCCCCTTAGGAAGAAATGGTCCCCATTGCGCTGAGTTCCTCCATCTGCTGAACTTGGTCCTTGGTGAGCTGTTTTGTAATCTCTGATGTGTCCAGTAATGGTGGGAAGCATGGTAGAGGGTGGTCAACATTGAACACTCGGTGCAAGCGAAGGAATGGGAGAATGTTGTGCTCCAAAGCATTTTTCCCCTCAACTTTGGTACTGGTGTAAGGACCATGTTGGAGTGGTCTGAGCTTCTAATGGGCTCTTGTAAGGTGTTCTTTCTGTAGATGCAACCAAACTTTGTCACACACTTGAAACTTGTGTGGTACCCCTATGGGTGAGGAGAAGTTGTTCTTGTGTTCTGTCATGACCATATCCCTTTGTTGTTGTTGCTACTGCGTGGAGGAACTCTTCGCAAGGGTCATGGATGTGGCGACAATCTTGTTAGAAAATTATATATTACAGAGCAATGGAAAACATAAAATATTACAGAAATATAAACACAGAAAATGCATAAAACAAGAGATACATAGATATATGTGGTTCACCCAGTTTGGGCTACATCCATAGAGAAATATCTAGTCCTTTTATTATATTATCCAGCAAACTGAAGAGATACAACTTACAGCAGATCCATTGTAACACCCTCTTCGCTCTCAATCTCCTATCTCTTCCTCACTCAGAATACAGAGATACATAGATGCAATACAATTCCCTCATATATAGTGAGGGGTTTCCTTCTAGGGTAAAAAACCCTAAATTAAACATAACTTCTATCGTCAGATCATCCGCCTAATGAACGACCTAGATTGATTAGAAATCACTATACTTTTACAAGGCAATTTTACATCTATTTTTAGCTTTGGGGGCACTACCCCCGAATCCCTGCCAGGGGACTGCTGGCCCCTAGAACCCCTAGCTGAGGGGGATTAGCCCTCCTAGACCCCTGTGGGGGGGACAAGTGCCCCCCGCACTCCCCCGGTGTGGAGGGGTGTACATTCTTCCTGGGGTATACATCTGACTAAAACCTTTGAATATAGAATATAATTAGGCTCCACACCCAACAAATATTCCCCTTACTTTAGGAGTGGACTAGACAGAAAATAAATTTCCTAGTCTGTGAGATGATCTTACTGCATTTCTTAGTAGAGATCAAAGAGGTTGCGGTAGGTGGGGCTACCTCCAATATCCTGTATAATGAATTATATAAAGAAATAATAATAGTGCGAGGCCTTGACTCATACACATCATGTCGCCTCCACAAGTATGGCTGGCCTAATAATACATCACAAACATCCAGAGGTGCAACATCACACAATACCTCTTCTGTGAAGGGTTTGATGTTGTAGGGAAGGTGGCACTGCTAGCGAACTCAGAGATCTCATCCTTGGTGAAGCCACCCGATACTGTACGGTTGTGGGTGTGGTATGGTCAGTAGTCCCAGCCACTTCATGACCTTTGCTGAAATGAGGTTCCTTTGGCTCCCACTGTCAACAATGAATTGTAGCGGCGAACCCTTCACCCACATTTATGAGTGGAAAAGATGCCCCCCCTCCTTTGGATCTTCGGACTCATTGTTCTAGACGTTGGTAGTGGCAAAAGTGGCACTGGGCTCTGCATCAATGATATGCTTCCATTTTCCATTCCCCTTGTTGGGTTTTGACTGAGGGTCGAAACATGCATCTGATTCTAAAGCCTTCAACTCAGCCACCAGCGAGTGCTTGGTCCGACACTCACTTGTGTTGTGAGTGGGGCTCTTATGGAACTCACACCACTTTCCTATGTCCTTCCTTGACTTCGTGGTGTTGTTATTTTCCTGTGGCTTCAACAAGTTGTCTTGGGTTTCCCCATCATGGCTTTTTCCTTGGTTCTGTGATTTGGGGAAGCCTTTCCCTTGCTTAAGATTCGCAGATCCAAAGTCTTGCTTCTTCTGTTTAAACTTCTGGTCGATTTTGACAGCGTATCAGTACGTCGTGCCAAGCGAGGAGATGTTCAAGAACTCCATCTCATCCTGGATGTATCTATGTAGGTAGTCATGGTATTTTAGTACCAAATGTAGCCTAGAATCCTTGGTACCCAACTGTGTGCGAAGGGAATGAAAATTTTTTGTGAACTCCGGCACTTCTTGGTCCCTTCCCTCCCGCAACATGGTCCACTTTATGTATTAGACCTCATAGCTTTTGATAGGGTAGTACTTCTCCTTGATGGCATCCCAGAATGAATTCCAAGTGGCTGTGGCTAAACATAGCAAGCCCGTACTTTAATCCTTCTACTCGTAGTAGGTTTCCCACCAGTCCTTGATGTGGGGGGCTGCTTTGAGAAGAGCGAAAATAATATTTTCTCGACTGGAAAAATCATGAACAGAAAAATACCCTTCTAATAGATTTAACCATTTATGTACGGCATCTGCGTCTATCTGACCCTCGAATATGGGGATTTCAGAGTTAACTTGTACCTTAAAAGGTGTGGCGTTTCTAGAGTAGTTGTTGGAAGTCGATGCGTCGCCTCTGGGTAGCTGCTGAAGGATCTGGGCAAAGTTGTCCATCATCTCCTTCATTTTTCACTTGAAGGCTTCTTCGAGAAAGATTTTGATAGGATCTCTTGCCCCCTTGTCTTTATTTTCATCCGCCATGGGAGGCTGTCGGGATTTGCAAGGCTGGTCTTACAAAGGTTCGACTAGTTCAAGCCCTAACTCCTTATATCTCGACCTCGTTAGGGACATGCAAAGAAAAATAGAGAAAAAGCAGACCGCTCTAATACAACTAATCTGGATTTAAACAGAAACACAACAAATTACATAGATAACCATAAATATAGAGATGCAATGGAAATAATACTTCATTTTATTAGAGTAAAATATTGAAATATGCTTACAAACAGAAATGGAAATAAACTAGCTAGGGTGATGGTAGCTTATCTCTGAGAAGAGATGTGGAAGCTACATGCCTCTAAACTATGTTACAATGAGGCTCGAAGACCTATTTAATTTTTAGAAACAACGGAAAACCATAAACATCCAAAAACCTAACCCTAGAAGATGAAACGCCAAACTATGGGCCCCGTAAATTGGTAGATCAACTTCCCGGGGTCGTAACTTTGGCATACGATCTCTATTTGACATCCAAAATAGCTCATTAGAAAGACCTATCTGAGTACTACAAATTTGGGAAGATCAAAATTGGTCCATCAACCCATGTTTCTCCCATATTTCCCAATAAAGGTCGTTTAGGGCCTCAAAATGGCACCGTAAGTTTAGGACCCAAAAAAATGCTAAAAATAGTAAATTGTGCTACAATTAAGGAAACTGAAAAACTGAAAGAGACAGTTGTGGGGGTCCAAATGGGATAGGTGGGTGACCACCAACATCTACCTGGATAAACTACACCAATAACATATTTGAAGTCATCTTTATCAATTTAAAATGTTTTTTACAAGTTTGGCACTGTGAGTACTCGTGTAGAGCAGAGGCAGTGCTTCAACTCAAAAAAACACCTACTAAGAATCAGACCAGGAAAAATTTGCTTTCACCCTACGCTTAGTTGCAAGGCCCAAAATGTTGCGAAGCTCTGTTAGAGTGGTTGGGGTTGGCAAAACCTGAATAACTTGAATCCTAGTTGGATCCACATTCATGCCACATTCATCTATAATGTAACATAGATATTAGAATTTCCTCATGCCAAAGGTTCATTTCTCCAAGTTGGCACATAGTTTGTGTCATTGAAGGGTTTGAAGGATCTACCGAATGTGTTGCAAGTATTCTTCCCAACACTTCATGAAGATGAGGATGTTGTCCAGATAAACAAATACGAATGAGGTGGTGAATGGATGCAAGATGTCATCCATTAGCCTCATAAAATTAGCAAGGGCATTTTTCAACCTGAAGGGCATAACCAACCATTCAAAAATGCCTTCCTTGGATTTGAATGGGGTATTCCATACATCTATGGGATCTATTGGAACCTAGGGATAGCCAAAATTCAGATTGGTCTTGCTGAAATACTTGGCCCCCTTGAGTTGGTCCAGAAGGTCATCAATCCATTGGATTGGATAACTATTCCTGGCATTGATTTTATTTAGTGCATGATAATCAATGCAAAGCCTCTTTGTCCCATCCTTCTTTTGTACAAGTACAATCAGGCTCCCACAAGGTTAGGAACTTGGTCAGATGTTCCTCTTTTGCGACAACTCCTGGATTTTGTACTTCATCTCTTCATTTTCCAGAATGGAGTGACAATATATAAAAATTTTGGGTAGAGGTGCCCCGGGAGTTTGATCTATAGAATGCTTTACCTGATAGTGCAAGGCTACCCCTATGAGTGAGGAGAAGATGCCCCTATATTTTTCCTTGACCATATCCACCTACTTCTACTACATGAAGGAATCCTTCCTAGGGGCCATGGATGTTGTTACGATATTCCCCTTAGGTCTTCCCAGTCTGGGAGATGATCTTACTGCATTTCTTAATAGAGACTAAAGAGATGACGGTAAACGGGGCTACCTCTGATATCCTATATAACTTATTACCCAAATAAATAATAAGAGAGAGAGGTATAGACTCATATACAACATTCCGCTTCCATAAGTATGTTTTTCCTAATAATACATTACAAACTTCAATAGGAGAAACATCACACAATACCTCATTTGTGAAGGGCTTGATGTTGTAGGGAAGGTGTCACTGGTGGCTGATGCAGAGATCTCATCCTTGGTGATCCAACCCGATGGTGTATGACTGTGGATGCGTTGTAGTTGGTAGGCCTAGAAACTTCATGACCTCTACTGAAATGAGGTTATTTTTCTCCTGTTGTCGACAATGAACTACAACGGAAAACCCTTCACCCACATCTATGAGTGGAGGAGGTGTTCACCCTACTCTAGATCTTCAAGCTCAATATTCTATATCTTGGTGATGGCGACAGTGGAACTAGGCTCCGCTTCAATGATCTGATTCAATTTTTCATTCCCCTTTCAGGTTCTGACTCAGAGTCAGAACATGCGTCTGATTCAGAAGCCTTTAGCTTGGCCACTAGTGACTTCTTGGCTCGACATTTACTTGTGTTCTGAGTGGAGTTGTTATGGAACTCACACGACTTTTCCATGTCCTTCTTTGTCTTTGTGGTGTTTTTATTTTCTTGTGGCTTTGGTGTGTTATCTTGGGTCGCCCCACCTTGGCATTGTCCTTTGATTTTTGTTTTGGGGGTGACTTTCCCTTACTTCAGATTTGCAGATCTAAAGTCTCACTTTTTCTATTTAAAATTTTTCTCAATCTTGATAGTGTATCAGTACACTATTCTGAGCGAGGATATGTCCAAGAACTCCATCTCATCTTAGATGTACCTATGTAGATAGTCGTGGTACTTGAGTGCCAAATGCAACTCAGAATCCTTGATATCAAACTTCATGCAAAGGGTATGAAAACAATTGGTAAGTTCTCGACAGGGTAGTACTTCTTCGTGGTGGCATCCTGAAACAAATTCCAAGTGGGTGTAGCTAAAAATAGTGAGGGTGTACTTTTGTCCTTCTTCTCACAGTAGGTTTCCCACCGGTCCTTAACATGGGGGGTGACCTTGAGAAGTGAAAAAGTAATCTTTTACCTACTGGAAAAATCATAAACATAAAAATATCCTTCTAGAAGATTTAACCATTTATCTATGGCATCTGTATCTATTTGACCTTCAAATATGGGAATGTCAAAGTTAATTTGTACCTTAAAGAGCGTGGCACTTTAAGAGCGGCTGTTGGAAGGAGATGTGTCACCTTTTGGTAGCCACTAAAGGATCTGGAAAAAGTTTTCCATCATCGCATTCCTCTGTTACTCGAGGGTTTCTTCGAACAAGATTTTGAAAGTATCTCTTGCCCCCTCATATTTCTTCTCCTTTGCCATGGGAGGCCGTTGGGGTTTTGAGGTTGGTCTTGCAAAGGTTCAATGAATTTAAGCCCTAACGCCTTATATCTCAACCTCTTTGGGGACATGTAAAGAAAAAATGAGAAAGAGAAGACCACTCTGATACCATTGATTTGAACTTAAAAAAAGATGCAACAAATTACAGATATAACCATAAATACAGAGATGCAACAAAAATAACACTTGATTTCATTAATATCAAATATTGAAATAAGCTTACAAACATAATGTTAATAAACTAGATCGGAAAGGGGTAGCTTATCTCTAAGAAGATATGTGGTAGGTACATGCCTCTAAAATGTGTTACAATAAGACTCGAAGGCCTATTTATTATTGAGAAATAATGGAAAACCCTAAACATCCAAAAACCTAACCCTAGGAGATGAAGCACCAAAACTATGGGGCCAATTTAGCTAAATTGGTACATCAACTTCCTGGGGTTGTAACATTGGTATACGATCTTCGTTTGACATGAACAATACCTGATTAGAAATATCTATCCAAGGAAGAAAACTTTTGAATGGAAAATATTTGTATAAGCCTCATGCATGCATCAATTTTCCAAAAAAAACTTATTTAGGGCCTCAAAACAGCTCCAGAAGTTTAGGACACGAAAAAATTCCAAAAATAGTAAATTGTGCTACAATTAACTAAATTGAAAAACTAAAAGTGACAGTGGTGGGGGTCCAAGTGGAATAGGAAGGTGGCCACCAACATCCACCTGGAACAATTCCCCCCCTCCCTTAGGAAGTAATGCTCCCCATTGTGTTGAGTGCCTCCATGAGATGGGGAAACTTTTGTTGAACTTGGTCCTTAGTGAGCCACTTGCCTTGGTGTAGGAGTTGGCCAGCTTTGACAACCCAATATAGTTTAATCTTCTATTGGTGAGTGTTCTTAATCTGTGTGTCCATAATCTAATCATTTGTGGCTTGTTCCATGTAGTATGGGTTTAACTCTGTTGGTGTGAGTTGTTTTGCAATGTATGATATGTCTAGTAATGGTGGTAAGTATGGTCGAAGGCGGTCCACATTAAACAATGGGTATAGGACAAGGAAAGGGGAAATGTTGATTTCAAAATCATTACCTCCCACAACCTTGGTAATGGTGTAAGGACCATAACAGAGTGGTTTGAGCTTTTGATGGCCTCCGATAAGGCATTCTTTCTACAAATGCAACCAACTTTGTCACCCACTTGAAACTTGTGTGGCACTTGGTGTTGATCATTTCATTTCTTGTACTTTGCATTTGAATTCTCCAAGATGTCATGAACCTGGTAGCAGATGTGTTAGATGCGTTCAATAAACCTGGTTTCTTTATCAGCCTCAGACAATACATGTGCGAATTCTATTTGTGTAGTTGCATGAGGCATGGAAACATAAATCAAACATAATGGTTGAAATCCTAGACCCATTAGAAAGGGACTGTGACTAGTTGAGCTATGGAAAAATCTATTATAATTGTGCCAGACATAGGGAAGTCTCTCATCCCTTGTTCATGGTGCTTGGAGTTGTGTATGTGGAGTATGTGCACTATCATCCTATTGACAACCTTCAACTGGCCATCAGTCTAGGGATGGAAGGAAGTTGACTTGGTGAGCTTGGTGTCCAATAGTGTCCCAAAGGTTGACCAAAATGTGCTTAGGAACCTGTTATCTTGATATGATATAATGGTCCGCTAGATCCCAAAATGTACTCGCACTCATTCAAATAAGCTTTTGGCAGTGTCCTATGTTATGATACTCTTGATGTAGGCTGCCAATATAGTCCTCTTAGAAAATATTTCCACGACTCAAAATACACAGTCATTACCATGCTTGGTAGAAGGGAGGCTAGACATATAGTCCATGGAGATGGATTCCCATAGTTGGATGATAGTAGGGAGAGGAGTGTAAAGGAATTGATTCTTGATGGTTGGGTTGTAGATGACATAGAAAGTGCAGGATTTGATATATTTCCCAACGTCCATTTAGAGTTTTGGAAAATAAAAGTATTTTTGTAGTACAACCACAATTTTCTCCACACCAAAGTGTCCTGTGACCCAAATGGAGTGCACCTCTCAAATTATCTTGACACATTCATTTGAAGGAACACAAAGATGGCCCAAGTAGCATAATAATGGATCGTAGAGGTGAAAATCAGTAAACTTTCTTTCCATCTACTAGCATTTGGTA
Source organism: Pinus taeda (assembly GCA_000404065.3). NCBI lineage: Eukaryota > Viridiplantae > Streptophyta > Pinopsida > Pinales > Pinaceae > Pinus > Pinus taeda. The sequence goes on from APFE030878705.1 coordinate 128,886, forward strand.
CGTGGAAGAAAACTTTGGATCATTTTTGTATAGTTGCGGCCATCCAAAGGTCTTGTGGCCACAAGAGTTGAGAACAGTAGTCAGTGATGCAACTAGGGGCTAGCTGAGGTAGTCTCTAACATGATTGGTGCTACCCTTTTTATATTTAATGTTCAAGTGGAATTTTTGTATATTTATAGACCACTTCTGACGGTGATTGTTCTACAACATTCCTTGTGCTTGTATAAACTGAATAGGTCATTGATCGGTGTGGATGACCATCCCCTTCCCCAGAGTGTAATGCTTCCATTGTCAGAAAGCCATCACAATAAAATATATCTCTTTATCATAGGTGGGGTAATTATGAATTGTATCAGAAAGTGTCTCACTATGATAGAACACTAGATGCTCATGCTGGGTGAGGACTACACAAATAACATAGTGAAAGGTGTCTGTGTCAATTTCAAATGGCTATTATAGGTCTGGTAGAGTGAGTGTTGGTGTAGAGCAGAGAAGGTACTTCGACTCAATGAAATTATTCTGTTGGGACTCGGACCAGGAAAAATTTGGTTTCTTCCTGCCCTTAGTAATCTCACTCAAAGGTCAAGCGATATGGGATAATCCCAACACGAACCTCTGATAATAATTTTCAAGGCCTAAAAAGTTGTGAATCTCTATTAGATTGGATGGGGCTCGCCAATCCCTAATGATTTGGATCTTAGTCAGATCCACATGAATGCCATTCTTATCTATGATGTAACCCAAATATTGGGCCAAACTCATGCCAAAGGTGCATTTCTCTAAGTTGGCACACAGTTTGTGTTGTCGAAGGGTTTGAAGGACCTGTCGAATGTGTTGCAAGATTTTTTCCCAACTCTTGCTAAAGATGAGGATGTCATCCAGATAAAAAACCATCAATGATTTGGTGAACAACTGCAAGATGTCATCCATTAGCCTCATAAAATTAGCAGGGGAATTTGTCAACCTGAAGGGCATAACCAACCATTCAAAAAGGCCTTCCTTGGATTTGAAGGTGGTCTTCCATACATGTGTGGGCTCTATTGTAACCTAGTGATAGCCAGACTTCAGATCAATCTCGCTGAAATACTTGGCCCCATTGAGTTGGTCCAAAAGGTCATTAATCTGTGTGATTGGATACCTGCTTATCACAGTGAATTTTTTGAGTGCCTGATAATCAATGCAAAGCCTCCAAATCCCAACCTTCTCCTGTAAAAGTATAATTGGGATCCCACGAGGTGAGGAACTTGGTTGGATGTGTCATTTTTGTAGTAACTCTTGGATTTTACACTTGATCTCTTCATTTTCCATAATCGAGTGATGATGTATTAGGCCGTTGGGTAGAGCTACTCCCGAAGTTAGATCGATTGAATGCTTGACCTCACAGTGCAAGGGTACCCCTATGGGTGAGGAGAATGTGTCCTTCTATTCTTCCACGACCCTATCCACCTACTTCTACTATGTAGAGGAACCCTTCCCTAGGGCCATGAACGTGCCTACGATATTCCCCTTACTTTGAGAAAGAATCAGAAAGAACAAAAAAATCCTAGTATGGGAGATGATCTTACTGAATTTATTAGCAGAGATCAAAGAGATGGTGGTAGGTGGTGCTACCTCTGGTATCCTATATAACTTATTACATAAATAAATAATGACAAAGCGATGTCTAGGCTTATATACATCATGCCACTTCCACAAATATGGTTTTCCTAATAATACATCACACACTTCAAGAGGAGAAACATCACACAAGGCCTCATCTGTGAAGGGCTTGATGCTATAGGGAAGGCAACACTGCTGGCTGACACAAAGATCTCTTCCTTGGTGAAGCCACCTAATGGTGTATGACTATGGATGTGTTGTAGTTGGTAGGTCTAGCTGCTTCATGACCTCTATTGAAATGAGGTTCTTTTGGCTCTTGTTGTCGATAATGAACTGTAGCGAAGAACCCTTCGCCCACATCAATTCCCCCTCCTCTGGATCTTCATGCTCAATATTTTGGATCTTGGTGGTGGCCATGGTGGCACTGGGCTCTACATCAATGGTTTTATTCCCTTTGTCATTCCCCTTGTCAGTTTTTGACTTAGAGTCGGATAATGCATTTGATTCAGAAGCCTTCAACTCAGCCACCAGTGACTTCTTCGACCGACACTGACTTGTGTTGTGATTAGAGCTCTTATGGAACTCACACCACTGTCCCATGTCCTTATTTGTATTTGTTAGGACCCTATAATACTAGTGTATTCCCTTATTATTATTGTCATTGTAGCCCCTTATTGTTATTGTTGTTCCCATGTTGTCCCCAAATTGTTATTATTGTGCCCCATAGAATCCCACTATTGTTATTGTTGTGCCCTTATATTATTATTGTTATGTCATCTTTGACTATATTGTGACCCCTTAGACTCCTATATATAGAAAGGATGTCTTTTCATTTGTATCATCCAATAATTGTTCATTTGTGTAATGTGAAGGAGGTTTCCTCCTCAAAGAGGCCGATTTTGAAGTTATTTCTCTATCTTTTCTTCTATTTTGTGAGTTCGTTGCATAACAATTGGTATAAGAGCTTTGTGTTGGAAAATATTGGGGGGGGGGGGGTGTGTGGAATCAATATTCCTTAGAAATTATCACTTTTAAATCTTTTCAAAGAATTAGTTAATCTTCAATTATCATTAATGTATATGTAGTAACAACAGCGAATAAAAGAACACAAGAGGCGCATAAATTTTAGGTGGAAAACCCCCTCTGGGTCAAGAACCATTGAACGCTTTTCTAATAATTATTTAATCTTCAATTCCAATTGAAAATAAAGCTCCAACTTCCTAGAATCTAGAAAATCATTCTTCTCCAGCTCCCACTAGATGGACACTCCAGCACCCGAGATTATTCAGTAGTCAACTGAACGGATGCCCCAACACCCAATGAGCTAAAACTCACCCTAGCACCACCCTACCACCCTAAAGTTTTCACAAGCTTGAACCTGTTGGTGACTTCATGCACCAGCGTGGCACCACCTTACCACCATATAGAAGAATAAAAGAAGAATGGACTCTTGTACCAAGGAAAATGGTCCACTTTACAATGATATATAATGATGTAGAAGAAGATGACACACTATACCATAACCCCAACTATGACAAAACCACCTAATGATGATCCTTGACCTCCCCACACTTCCTCTTCAACTCTTGGTAGATAGACACTTGTACAACTTTTACAAAGATGCTTTTACAATGACTCTGTACAATGATACTTTTACAACGTCTATATGCAGTGCTTCCCACTTGAAGACTTAATGTGGTGAACTTCTTGTTGTTGTTTTACACCTTTATTGCTCCTCTTGTCATGCTACCCTTTCTCATTCTTTAGAACATTATATTATGCATTGAGTTTTCTCTTGATGAATATACAATACCTGCAAAATGTCTTCAAGGAAATACCCATGACATGATAATAGCAAAACTTACCTTATCTTGCAGAGCATATGTCAGTGCTAAACAAAAACAACAAATTAGAATACAAAGAACCTAATGCAATTAAGAGATGAACATGCATATACAAAATATACTTACCTATAGCTTACCTCTGCTGCATCATTTTGTTGCATCTTGCTCTTTGTTGCCCTAGAAAGTTTGGTCCTTTGCACCCCTTGACAACACTTGATCTAGTTTTTCTTGCCTTCTAGGAGCATGATATTTAATCTGATGTATCTCTGTGATTTCATATCCCCAACATGTGATATTTCGTCTTGTAGAATCCCTCTGAGTCTTCTTTCCAGTTCCATAGTTCTGACTTGATTTGGACTCTTCAAGGCAATGTTATGCCCAATCTCTCACAATGACCTAATTATGGAGTAGTTCATTAGAGAGAACTTGTACAAAGTGCCACGTGTCACTATTTCCTCCTTCAGCTCTAAAATTGATACGCTGGAAACTACATTCCATGCACTATCCACCAGTTTTTATAGAATTCAAATCCTCTTCTCCAAGAAAGAGTTATGATGATTTTCCCAAGGTAACTTCTTTGAGATGAAATTCAGCCACCTGCAAAAACCCTAACTTCCACAGATCATATATCTAACAATATAGTGAACCAAGATCTACAATTTGGTCACATTCATCAGGATTGCAAATCAAATGGGTTTTAATTTTAGAATCTAAGACTTTGCAAAAATGAAGTTATAGCAAAAATTCCATGATCACTACATTTGGAGGATATATGAGATTTCTTTTTATAGAGTTGAGAGGGGCTTCTATAGAGAATGTTGGAGGGATTTTAGGAGCTTAAAAAATTATTAATTAATTACTATTCAATGACCAAAACCAATTATGAGTTCCATGCCACAACCCCATAGGGTTTTAGCCCACTAACCGGGGTTACTAACTTCAAACATCAATATCTCTCAAACCGTGAAGAATTACTTGGCGTGCCATATATCAACGGAAACATCTTGATGAGTAGAATCTATCTAGAAGATAGTAGTCAAAATTAACTTGCAAGATCAAGGTATCCCTGGTGCTTCTTGGGTTGACATCAATGACAACCTCAGATCATCTTTAGATGAACACTTTAGATTTGAGGGTTTCGCTACTTCAAACATGTCATCATGGAATTTTCACTATAACATTTTTTCTACAACATTTCAAAATCTAAAATTAAAACCCATTTGAGTGGCAATCATGATGAACCTCAGGTACAAATTTTAGATATTTTCGCATTATATATTCGAAGATATGATCCAAGGAATTTAGGGTTTTTGCAGGCTCCCAAATTATATCTCAAACAAGTGACCTAGGGAAACTTGTCATAACTTTCTCTCTAAGCATCATATTGAAATTTCATAAACATGAGTAGAAAGAGGACAGAATGTAGTTTTATTTGTATCATTTTTAGGTCTAAAGGTTGAAACAATGACACGTGGAACTTTGTACAATTTCACTCTACTGAACTAGTGTATAATTAGGTCATCGCAAGAGATTTGGAATAACTCTTTCTTGGAGAATCTAATCTTGATTAGACTTGTGGAGATGGAACAAGGTCTCAGAGGGATACAACAAGACGAAATGTCTAACCTTCTAGATCCACAATTATAGAGATACAACCGATTCAATATTGAGCTCCTACAAAGCCAAAAAACGTGTGTAGTATTTTTAAAATTTGCATAAGTTTATTTTGAAAAATCAGTTTGAAGGAATTCAAAGGACATAGTCAAGCATAATTAACATTAATTGATACCTCGAAGAAAGAAAATGGAAACACCTAGTAAGTAACTTGAAAGCTCTAGCATGACTCATGAAGAAGAGGAAGAAATGCAACATGATATATCAAAATTACTAGACCAAGTGCAGCAAATTTCACTCTCACAAAAAGTAACAGAACCTCAGATGGATGGTTTAAAGAAAGGCATGGAAGCTAAGATGGATGGCTTAATAATGGCGTGGAAGCTGCGGTGAAAGACATGTAATCTAAGATGGATAGCATGGAAGCTAATATGAATGACGTGGAATCTAAGATGGATGGCATGGAAGCTAAGATGGATGGTATAGAAGAAAAACATAAGGGGCACCATGGAAGATTTGAAAATAGATTTGACAAATTTTCTACAAGAAATTCTTACTAATGGCGAAAGGGTAGTAAAGGAAACTCATGATGAGAACCAAAGAAATGCTAATCATAATTTCATAGACTCTAACATTGGATTGAAGACCCACCATGTTCCAAATATTGATATGAGGAGGTTTGATGGCGAGAATCCCATAACATGGTTACTATAGATGGAGCAATATTACAATCTTTGTAATGTGAAAAACACACAAAAGGTACGCATTGCAACTTTATATTTGGAACCCAACAGTTTGCATGGTATCGATGGCTTTTCTCTCATAAACAAATTTTCACTTGGGAAATTTTACAGAAGAAATGATAGCACAATATGAGGATACAAAAAACAACGCCTTTTTTAGCCAACGAATAAATCTCAAACAAAAAGGTTCAATGGTGGAGCACATTGAGGACTTCCAAAAATTGAATATAAGGGTAAAACATATTCTAGAGAATAATAGGATTGATGTGTTCATAGGGACATTAAAGGATAATATCCAACATGAGGTTTGCATTTGGGAACCTGATTCATTGGAGAAGGCATTCAGGTTGGTAAGAAAAATTGGAAGAAAAATTAAGGCAACAAGGAATCTTTCTAATCACAACTATAAAGATGGAAGTGTTGTTGCCCTTAGCCTTTCACAAACTACAAGGTTGACAACATAACAACTAGAAGAAAAAAGAGAGTTGTGACAAAAAATACACTAAAGGTCATAAGTGTGCTGAGAAGAAATTATTTTACATTTATTGTGAAGAGGAAGAAGAAAAGGAACAAGAAACATCAAAAGAAGAGGATACACACTAGGAAAAAGTCATAGAGAAAGAAGAAATGTATCTGACCATATCTTGTAATGCATTGACCAGAATAACCACTCCTCAAACTATCAAGATAACAAGACATATCAAGAAGAAAAAGGTAATAGTGTTAATTGATTCAGGCAATACCCTTAATTTTATTCATTGTAAGATAACGAAGGAAATGAATTGCTTCCTATATCCAACAACAAAGTGTCAAGTGATGGTTGCAAATGGAAGAACCATAAATTTCTTTGGAAAGTGCCATAATATCAATCTATCCATGGGAGAATGTGTGTTGAATAGTCCAATGCTTTCCATTCCAATGGGTGGTGCTGATGTTGTACTAGGAGTCTAATGGCTACAATCTTTGAGTACGATAGCTTTTAATTTTCAAGGACTTTTATTGAATTTTTTTCCAGAATGAAGGAAGTTGAATTAAGTGGTATCACAGGGAAACCAGGAAAGATAATTAGCTCTAACAGCATGAAAAAATTCTAAATAAATAACAACATGGCGTAATTGCACAATTATGTTGACTAGAGGTTCCCACGTCAAAATCATCTATTTCTCCAGATCTCCAAAAAGTCTTGTACAATCATTCCAAGGTATTTGAGACTCCCAAAGGCCTCCCACATACTCCTGATCATGATCATGCTATTCATTTGATTCTAGGAAGTGTTCCTCCAAACATCAGGCCTTACAGATATCCCTATGCTCAAAAGAGTGAAATTGAACATATGGTTGCAGAAATGCTAGAGGCTAGTATAATTCAACCTAGTCAAAGTTATTTCTCTGCTCTATTAGTATTGGTGCACAAGAAGGATGGATCATGGTGCATGTGTTCGAATTATAGGGAACTCAAAAAGCTCACTAATAAAGAAAAATTTCCCATTCCTATCATTGATGAATTATTGGATGAATTGCATGGAGAAATTTACTTCACCAAGTTGGACCTTCGTTTAGGATATCATCAAATCAGAATGAAGATTGAAGATATTCTAAAAACAATATTTAGAATTCATGAGGTTCATTATGAATTTTTGGTCATGCCTTTTGGCCTTACCAATGCACCTTCAACATTTCAAGGTTTGATGAATTCCATTTTCAAACCCTTAGAAAATTTGTATTAGTATTTTTTATTGATATACTAATTTACAACAAGTCTTTGAAGGATCATGTTCAACATGTTGATTGAGTGCACAAACTATTGGAGGAGACAATTATAAGCAAAAACCTCCAAATATTTCTTTGGAGTACAAGAGGTGTAATATTTTGGTCATATTATATCTCATGAAGGTGTTAAGGTATACCCTAGAAAAATTAAATACATTAAGGAATGGAAAATCCCCACATCCATAAACGATCTATGAGGATTTCTTGGGTTGACAGAGTATTATTGCAAGTTTGTTAAGAATTATGGGAGAATAACAACACCTCTAACAACATTACTAAATAAAGATGATTTTTCTTGGACTCTAGAAGCAACGAAAGCCTTTGAACATCTTCAAGAGGTAATGTGCCAAGCACTGGTCTTAGCTGTGCCAAACTTCACAAAAACCTTTATTGTGGAATGTGATGCCTCAAGAAATGGAATTGGTGTTGTTCTAATGCAAGAAGAAAAACCCATTGCTTTTGAAATTCATCCAATCAAAGGAAAGTATTTACACAAAGATATTTATGAGAAGAAAATGTTGGCAATACTACATGCACTTAAGAAATGCCGACCTTACTTAATGGGAAGACACTTCAAGGTAAAAAGAGAACATGATAGTATTAAATACTTTTTAGAAAAAATATTATCTTCAGAAGAGTAGCAAAAATTGGTCACAAAGATGTTGGGTTATGACTTTGAAATTATCTACAAAAGAGGGAAGAAAAATGTTGTTGCAGATGCACTCTCAAGAAAGGATGAGGATGTGGAAGCATTGCTTTGCACCATTTATATTATCCAACCAGATTGGATAAATAAAGCAAGGGATGAATGGAAGAATGACAAAGAAGTGTAGGCACTCATTTAAAAGTTACAACAATAACCCAGTACATCTGATACATTTAGCTGGAAAAATGATTTGCTATGGTACAAAGATCGCTTATACCTCTGTTAGAATTCCCAACTTGAACAAAATATTCTTATGGAATTTCACACCTCTCCCTTATTGAAAATAGCAAAAAGAAATGATAAAAATAGAATCCACTATATTCCAATTTTAATTTGTCCTTGAATTAAAATTCGAATTTAATCTCACCAACTACTTGAAAAATAATTAATTAATTCATCTTGAGTTAATTAGTTGGAGAAATTCAAGTCAGAAGTCTTTTTGAATTCATGCAACAGTTATCCCTTAAATTAAGGAGATTATCCCTTAATTAAGGAGATAATATTGAATTGTAATTAGTTAGCTTAATTTACTGAGTTAAGTGCAGTTAAATTAGTTCCAAACTGTTTGAGGAACTAATTGTGAGTTCAATCAGTTAATGCATGCATGCATCCAACTAGTGTACTCCAGATAACTGAAGATTCTCTCATCAGTAACTCATGCATGTCTATTCAGACAAAGACCTAGTTGAGCTAAATGTCAAGGACATGTTACTATCAGTTGCATGAGTTTTCCTATAAAGGAAACTCATCCATGTAGAAGGAACAAGGTTCCTTGAGAATTACGTAGTTTTACAGGGTGTGAGATTAGTGTGAGTGATCAATGTTACACTTGGTAACAGTATTATCACCCAAGAGAAACAACGCAAGGAAACAAGAGGCTTGGAGGACTGAGGAGAAGGTTTGCGAGAAGCCTTGTTTGCCTGTGAGCATCCAAGAGGATTGTACTGAGAGCTGGCTAGCTATGAGAGCTAAAGCTTTGTGTAATTCTGACATATTTACACCTTGTATGATAATACAGATAGTAGGGTTTTTAGCTGAGGCTTTCCCCAGAGTATTCTTTTGTGTTTGATGTGCATTGATTCTTCTTCTGGTTATATATGTTTTTCTTGACCTTTCTCAAATCTATTAAGCTTCTGCAAGTTTGATTGTAGAAGTATATTAAAGTATTTTTCTTTAGTTACATTGCATTATCAGGTGAATCTATAGTCAGAATTTCTACATGGTATTAGAGAAAAGTTTATCAGAGTAGTGAACAATATACTGAGAAGAGAATTTGAAGTTTGAAGTTCGGGGTTGTAGGTGCAAATCGAATTCATCTCATACTTCAAGGTTGTTCAATGGTGTTCTATGGCTTGAGACTCAAGTATGCCTTGGATGGAAGCTCGAATTACATAGCATGGAAAGATCGCATGGAAGTTGTATTAGAAGACAACGGATTGAAGGATTTCATTAATCAAGAAGTCCCAAAGCCAGCTTCAACTAATGCACAAGAGTTCGCTGAATGGAAGAAGTGTGTGGTGAGGATGAGACAGATCAGCCTTGAGGGAGTTCGAGACCATATTTTCTTGAGTCTCCATGGGAAGGATACTCCATATTCAATGTCAAATACATTGAAGGACCTCTACTAAAACAGTAGTGACTAGAGGAAATTGGCACTTAAGGATAAGCTTCGAAGAATCAAGATGGAGAACTGCGATACTATTTCCACATATCAGAACAAGCTCACCACTTGCAGAGATGAGCTTAGCAGTGTGGGAATAACTACTGTTGATGATGATATGGCGAGCCTCACTCTCCTTGGCCTTCCAAAGAGCTAGAATAGCTACCAGGACTTTGTGAATGGAAGGGAGAAAATACCGGATTAGAAACGACTGTGGTCAGATCTCATGTAGGAGGAGATCAAGAAGATCACACGAGATGCTTCTTCATCCAAGGATGATGAAGAAAATATGGCCTTAACAAGTAAGGAAAGGAAAGGGAAGGGGAAGGCATCCCATTTCAAATTGAATTCTTCTCATGGAGGGAAGAAGGTTGAAAAGTCTAAAGTGAGATGCTTTAATTATCATGAGATGGGTCATTATGCGACTATTGCCCATAAAAGAAGTCTAAGAAGGGATCCTTAGAAGGATCAGAAGGTGAGGCATTAGCCTCTCAGTTCGAAATGGACTTCACCCTCATCACATGCATGGTGTCATCGATGATGGGTTGTGGTTTTCTTCTTGACAGTCGAGCCTCATTCCACATGACTGACGATAAAAGTTTATTCAGTACCTTGGAGGAGAAAGACCTCAAGATGGACATATAGATGGGTGATGATGAAAGGTTTAACGTTTTAGGAGTGGGCATGATTTCTTTTTAGAGGGAGCATGGAGCTCTTATCACCTTGACAGATGTTAAGTATGTGCTTGGGTTGAAGAAGAATTTGGTATCGATTGCGATGTTTGAGGACAAAGCCTACAATGTTGTCTTCAGTAAGGGAAAGGTTTTCCTTAGAAACATCACCACAAGACAGGTGAAACAGATCGGTTCACAAGTTAAGAACCTATATGCTCTTGAGGTTCAAGATGCATGCAAAGCCTTAAGGAGCAAGGAAAATGTTAGAGACTTGGTGGTTGAGAGGGAGAGTAAATTACCTCTCAACATGTAGTCCCAGAAGAAGTCTCAGACAAATTTGGAGGAGCCACAATTGGAGATGCTGAGAGGAGACCGAGTGGAGGCATCCACTCATGCAGAGACTTCCAGTAAGGGGAAATTTTGAGCCTAGTGGGAAGAGGGGTCACATGCTTCCATACCTTTAGGTGTGAGGTGGGGCGATGTGAAGTGATAGTCCCAAGAAGGCTGAAATTGGGTAGGGTTCATTGAGAGGTTTTATCTCATGGATCATACCTTGCTACGGGATCCCAAAGTACATAGTAATGAGAGGAATCAGCGGGATTGATGTAGTCAGAGATAAAAGTGACAGAGGCTAGAGAAGTCAGATAATGAAGAGCGCAGAGAAGGATTGACAACAGTGCAAAAAGGCTGAGTCAGCAGAAGCATAGAGTTTTCAGTCGACAGAGGTAATAGTAGTCAGAGAATTTGATGACAGAGGCATCATTTTGATTCAGGTTGGATGTTTTTTTGTTTCTAGAGATTGTTGGATAGTCCATATACTTTCTATTCAAATTTTGCTTTATCTATTACTGACGATGATCCTAGAATTGTGAAGGAAGCAGTAGATTCAGAGGATGGAAAACTATGGAAAGAGGCCTTGGTTGATGAAATGGCATCTTTGCACAAAAATGAGGCTTGGGATTTGGTGGAGTTGTTGGTTGGAAGGAAACCCATTGGCAGCAAATGGGTGTTCAAAAAGAAGACAAAAAGGTGTTGCTGGTAAAGGTGGACACTTTGAAGAATACTGCAGATGCATTGACAAAATTTGTGAGCTCTGAGAATTTCTCTTGGTATAGAGAGACAATGGGAATTTTAGGGCTGGGAAAATGACTAAGCTCTCTTGTGGCCCCCTGTGGAAAGAAAACAACAAGTGGGAGAATGTTGGGTTGTGTTATATTCTTTCTACGTAGTTAATAGGGGGTTTGAAGGGCACTTGTAACCCCACTTTATGGGGTTTGGGGCAGCGCTCCAGAAAATTTTGGTTTTGGACCCTATGTTAGGTTGGGTGGACCCACTTATGGTTTTGTGCATGATTTTCGTACATGTTTTTTAGATGCAATGGTTTTTTAGTCCATGGTATTAGACGTGATGGTTTTCAGTCCATGGTATTTGATGCGATGGTTTTTAGTCCATGGTATTGGGTACTTTGGCATGTATAAATATGTATTGTAATATTGAAAGGAACATAATGAAAAATCAAGATGGTAGTCTTGGTTTTGGGATTGAGGGGAAAATATCTGTGTATATGTGTTTTATGTGTTATGATCTCGCATTGTTTATTTTCTGTGTTTTAGAATAATTTCTATACGGGGTTAAAACCTACATTTGAAAGCAGTTGAAAATGGAAAAATATGGCGACTCACCTCTTCACTTACATATGCTGCAATTAATTCATACGCTTTGCTATTCTTATTTTCCCAAATGGCGAGCTCTTTGTCTGAGGTAGGCTATTTAGGCTTTTTATCTCCGTCTCCAATACACACTTCTTTCCACAACTCATTGAAAATGAGGGTGTGTTTTATCATCCGGGACTACTCAGGATAGTTCTCTTTGCCAGTGAGAACTATTCCCAAAATAGATATGATTGAATGGATACTGTAAAAAGGCTTTTGTTGCTAAAAAAAAAAATTGATTCTGATAGAGGTATTAGAGCGGATATCAAAGTGTGTTTGAATACCCACTGCGTTTCATTATAATACTCTATTTCAATATAGTACTATCATACCATGTCATAAAAACGTTGTCATAAAAACGATGTCAGAGAACTGGTTGTATGTGTAATATTAAACCATAGTTATATTAAAAAATCATTTGTAGCATGGTAATATTCTGGACCATTTGAGTTTACCAAATGAATCCCTTCAAAAAATTCTGCTACTTCATGTGAGTGCACAGAGTTCAAAGTGGTGCACCGTTTCAACATTGTAGGCCATATGAGTTCATCTCCACAGCTGTTATGAGACCAACAACACTATACTATCCTCTGTCCACATCCGTTTTTAATACATTAGTGTATTTTGGGAATGAGACAACGTAGCATAGTATTCCCAAAATATGATTAGGTGTCAACAAGATATTATGTAGGTGGTGTCGTGTATATGTGATGTTGTGTACAAATTGTGTCGGTGGTGTTGTGTACAGGTGGTTTTGTGTACATGTTATACATGTGGTACTATTATACATATGGTACTGTTATACATGTAGTATTGTGTGTATGTCATACATGTTGTGTTGTCTACATGTGGTGTTGTGTGCATGTTGTACATGTTGTGTTGTGCACACGTGGTACTGTGTATGTGCATTGTGTAGTTACACTATCGTGGCATGTGTATTCATTGTGTTTTACTTTGTGTACATATATGCATTATGTTGTACACCAGGTGTAGGTGTATGCATTGTATTATAATGTACACGATGTAGATGTATGTGTTGTGTTGTATGCTAGGTGTAGGTGTATGCATTATGTTGTGGTGCACACTGGGTGTAGGTGTATGTGTTGCCTTGTACACTAGGTGTAGGTGTATGTGTTGTGTTGTACACCAAGTGTAGGTGTATGTTTTGTTGTACACCTGGTGTAGGTGTATGTGTTGTGTTGTACACTAGGTGTAGTTGTATGTGTTGTATGTCGGGTGTAGGTGCATCTATTGCATGGTGTTGTATGTCATGTGTGGTCATATGCATGTGGTGTACAATGTGTACGCGTACATGATTGAAAAGTATAGAAGGCATTGGGTGCTTTTTGGGTTTGTCAATCAATTCAATGTGTGTACGGAAAGGACAAAGAACTTAGGTAGAAGCAAAGAATCGATTGAAAGATAAGTATCAGTATCAGCTATGCATAGGATCTATGATTATGATTTATGATGATTACATGTGGTCCTTGATTTTGGTTTATGATGGTTGTGCTTTGAGCTAATTGGAAGCGATATGCTTATACATGATGATTTGATCAAAGAGATAGTTTGACTTGTTGTGACTGGAAGTAAATAGAATTGTAGATGTACCTTATTGATAGACTACCAATGAGGCATGGTTTGAATTTATATCAATTTAGTTTGAATCTAATGGAATTTATGTGCATGGTAGAGGATGGCATGGAAAGTGCCTGGTTTGGGTGGTTGAAAATGTTTGCAAGAATTAGTAGAAATAACAAAAGGAATTGGAACATGCAAAAATATGATGGGAAAACGTTCAAGAGCAAAGCCATCGTGGGACACTAGTACCCATTAATGTCCATTGATTTCCATGAGCATGCTATGACCAGTATGATGGTTTTGAGGTAGGGATATGCCTTGGTTTTTTGACCTTCCGATGTGAGGAAACCTTGCCAAGGAATGGATCGCCTAGTAAAGGGGATGCTGAGGAAGTTGGAAGGTGAGTGGCTACATGGAAGGGGGTTACCAAATTTCCTGAGGGACTATGTAGAAATGAAGGGAAGGCCATAGGATGGATTTTTTTTGGTCATGAGCATTTCCAGATGGAATTAGATTCACATTGGGAATGTTCCCTAGAACAACGAGTCGATAACTATTCACTAAGAGAACAAGTAGCGTAAGGATAGTAGCATTGGACATGGGATCCAGGTTTGACTTTGGCAGAGGATTTTGGAATTTTCAGGAAGGAGGTGAATCCTGGTATTATTTTTAGGGTGGAGGTGTGAGCATATGGATTCCCTTGTTGCTTGTGTGGAATGGGTATCCTTCATTGTTTATCGGTTAAGGAAAAGGAGTTTTGGTATTGTTTATGGTTGTTATTGTAAATGCTGTAATGATTTATGTCATAAATATCCAGTAAATGGTATGATTGTCATGTTTTTAGCAAGATGTCATTGTAAATACTACAATGAGATGGGTTATAAAGATCCATAGGTAGTATGTTTTGTTTTACGTAGTTTTCTGGTCATAGGTGTCATAGAAGAGCGAGGAAGATGTTCCCCTAAGGGGGAGAGGTCTGTAATAGCCCTGGGTTAAAAGTTAATGTAATACAAGTTAATAAAGGGAAAGAATGAGACCAAGGTCATGGGACATGTATTCCAAGCTTATTGGTTGGAAAAACATCCTAATGGGTGTTCATTTGGTTTATTATGGTTAAGGGAAATCACAAAGGCATTGGCAAAGGATTTGAAAAGGAAAAGAGGAATTAATTGGCTTTTTAATTATAAAAATAAAGGAAAATAGGAGAAAAGGAAGGTGAAAACTCACAGGATTGCATGTGAGGAGGAAATTAAAGAAAAAAGAAAGGAAATGAAGAAAATAGAGGCCTCAATAATAAAAGATTTCCAAGGATTAGTTCATGGCTTTTGGTGAGCGGGTGAGACTTTTAATAGTTTTGGGTTAGGTATCTCTCTATATTCTCTCTCTATCATACTCTTGCAAACTTAGAGCATTCTAGCAATGGAGAAAAGGAAGGCAAAGGAAATATGAGAAAGCAAAGAAAACAAGGATCAAGCAAGGAAGAATTGGATCAAACGGATACAACAAGATTACTTTACAGGTATGAAGTTGTACGTATGGTTTCCTTGCTAGTTTTGGCATGCATGGTACATGCATGTGTGTATTTGGTTCCACTGCTATTATTGGCAAGGGTTTTTCTAGGTGTGACAATGCTTTAATCTTTGCCTTTACATTTCTAGATAACCATGGTATGATGGGGTTCTTTCATTGGTTGAGCTTTGGATTTCCATATGGTTTTGGAACTGGGTGAGGTGGTCTCTAGAAAATTACCAAGGCCTAGGAATCCCTTGACCGGTAATGGTAAGACTATGGTAAATATTGAGAGAGGAGATGGCAAAATTCCTCAAGGTATGGGTGAATAAATATGGAAGCATCCAAGCTTGTTTAGGGCCTAGCGATCCCTTGACTAATTTTTGAAATATTGTGGTAAATCTTGGTAGTGTATGTTTCCTTCTTTGGGCATAGGAACCCCTTAACTGGTAATGGAGGGATTGCGATAAATCCTGGTGGTATAGCTAAGGGTTTCAGGCATAGGAGTCCCTTGACTAGTTTTGGAGGGATTGTAGTAAAGCTTGAGGAATCTCTGGTTGTTTTGTAGTGAGTCCCACATTCATGTTTGGAATATGGCATGGGGATGATTGGATGAAAGAAATATTTGGTCCAACTCAATCTATGGTTGAGTGGTACATGGAAATCCCTAACTTTGTTGGCTTTTGCATATGTTAATAAGAGCTCCTTTCCTTTTATATTTTATGAGAAACTGTACTTATTATGACATGGATTTGATGGTTGTTATATCATTGTTATTATTCTGGTTATATGCTGGTTATAAGCATAATTTTATGATAGATTCTAGTTATGGCTCTTATCATGTTTTTAATGGTAAATGAATAGTTATTGAATGCATTACCTAATAGATGATATTGTAGCTATTGTGAGAGGGAATTAGACCTTCTTTATGATTATGTTGACAGGCCAAAATGTATCACCAACATCTAAGGGGGTCTCCCTGGTGTAAAGTCCCAATTAGAAATCACATTGTTTGGAATAGGAGCCCCATCTAGTACGTGGGCCTGGATGACACCATGAATGTTTTCTACTCTTGGTTATCAAATGAGAAGGTGCTAGAGTGGGGCAAGAATGAAGTGTTCGGACAGTGAAACAAAATTAGACCAAGATTTTCAAATTGTAGAAAGAGGTTTAAACAGGTCACAAAAATGATAAGAAGAGATAAATGATGAGGGTGATTAGTGAGCTAAAACCCCATCGGACATAATAAACAAGAACATGCTGGAGGTCAATTGTGAAGTAGTTCACAATAGGTCACTGACATGGCAAGGAGAAAGTAAACATAGATTCTAAAGTGAAACATAGATGAAACCACTATGTATCAGTACATAAAATTTCGCGTATATGAAAGCACTCATACAGATATGGTGAGGTACCCGACAAATAATACAATTACCATGAGTCAGCATGGGAATCAGTGCAAAAGGAAAAATAAAACATCTTATAAATATTGCTACAACTTCAAAAACATATCATGTAACTGGTCAATACCCAATAGTGGAACATGGACTGTTCATACCATTGGCCAATGTCAAAACCCTAGCCCTATTGCAAACCCACTCTTGTAGCTACCAAGAGATGAGTGACCCTAGCTCTCAAGCATTAATCAACTATCTATCTTGGCCTCAACTCGAGTACTAAGAGTCCCTAGAAAGTGAGGGATCAAAGCACATTTATAGAGGTCAAGTGACCATTCACCTACCATGACCTTTGGCCTTCCCTCATGCCCTTTCAGCTACCTTCATGCCTCTTGAGATTCATCACTACTCTCTCATGTCTGTTGCCTAGTACATGCTTAATTTCTCTTAGCTTAACTACTGTCGTCATAGGAGAACATTTACATTATGATAAAAAGAAGAAGAAGATGTAGAGGTTTCTTATAGACCCTAGAATGCTTGTCACCAAGGTAGTTGCCAAAGTACAAGAATAAATTGTGTGGTTCCTTGGCTGCATGGAATGCCATTGCAGTTGCCATCATGTCTCGATCAACCATGCTGAGCCGACTTATTTACTGGTCGGACATCATAACTATAGGTCTTCCCATGAGTAACCTTAGATCTCTCCTCATAAGTCAGAGTCCTTGCCCTCCTATACCCTGTAAGATAGTAAGCATAGTTAGACATGATGATAATTGAAGAACCGCACCATAAATGTAACCATAGATAAATAAATAACAATAATCACAAAATCCAAAATCAACTTTGGACCTCTAGATAGTCCTATTCTGTGCTATGGCAGTGTCAGAGTGAGTGGATTTGTAGGGTCTTCATATCATTCTTCATGGGTTAAATCATAGTGAATCTAAACCTTAACCTCTTCCTTGCTTTCATGAATCAACATTATACAATAGGATCTTTGGGCAAAGGTGTGAGGAGTGTGTGGTTAGCTGTTGCATTTCAATGCTTCATGTCCCTTCAGCTGGTGCACAGTGGAAAAGGTCCCTTATGCTCATTGCATGACATATATCTATATTTGGTAGGAAAACTTGCAAGACCTATGTTCATTAGGCATTTACCTCCTTCCTTCAAGCTCTCACAAATATTTTCTAAAATACAAATCATCAAACTCCTTTAGGTTTTCCATTGGGTAAGAACTATGCTTCATATGTAGGATGCATGGACAAGCTTCATTGGCACTTAAAGTGCATATATATGGACCATCATTTCTGATTCTTGAGTCTAGAATATCATCAGGTAAAATAAGACATGTTTTATATGAGAGGCATATGCTTCTCTTTTCTCAACCAACCATCAATTTTAAGCACCCGACCTTTATGTTTAGTTTCATTTTCAGCTTATAATCGGGCCTACATCTTTTCACATAGTTTGACCAACCATTCTACGTCCAAACATTGAAAGGCAATTCACTTATTTTATTCATAATAGCATAGAATTGCACTTTTGGGGAGTAATTCGTGATTTTCCCAAAGTCGCATAGTTGCACCTCTGGTAAGTCACATCTATGGTTGCTTTCACTTAGGCACAAAAACGTGACCTCGTGACCTATGTGAGATCATGACTTACTGAAGGTCACATGGTCAAAGCTAATGGATAGTAGCACTTCTGGGAAGCTCACGTAAGGAATTCTAACATGACCCAGTGACTTAGTCGAAAGTGCAACCCCCTAGAAGCTGATAGGTCACAACGCAATGTAGGTAATATATACTGGGCACCCACCTGAGGTCTTTGAGTGTGACTTAGCGACTATTAGTCACCTAGTTGCATCTAGAGCAAGGTCACACTTCTGGTTGTTTCCTAAGGGTGAGGAGTCCAACTTAGCAAATAGTGTAAGAAAAAAATTCACTTCTCACCCTGGTATCATGATCTTGATCCTAGAAGGCAGCCTTAACTAAAATGCGTGATTTCGTTCTTGTGTGGCCAGGATCTTGCCAGCAAACTTGGGAATGCCAAAAGAGTGTTGGAACGTCTCTTCTTTCTCCCTCATGGATCTCACATGCAATGTTTCCTTTTCACTAAGTGATTTGATGTGGTTGCAGTCTTGATAGCAGGCAATAGGCTTGATCTTGTCATGTTATGGCATTACTGAAGGCTCGTGTTGTATGGGAACATGCAATCACTCATGCGAACAGTTCTGCAATCGGGGTTCTGAGAACTCTTACCAAACCTTGCCTGTGTTTCCTCCAGATCTGGAAGCATAACTAATAGTAAGTTCATTTCATCCCCTTCGCAGCTCATCATCCTTCGATGAGAGTGTAACTTTGGCCTTTGCGTGGGCATCTCTATAATGCTTAGGTACCATGAGCATCATTTTTTTTTAGTTCAATGTTGCTTTGTATAAAGTGACATGGCACATGTCCTGTTAAACCTTCCCACTACAGTAATGCTCATTCTCTACTCAACCGCGCAACATATATATTAAGAGATGTTCCCGTGGAAATAAAATGGCTCAACACTTTCTAATTTCTTAAATTTGAGTCGTCCATGAGTCATTATGGGAAAGTATTTCCACCGATCACATGTATTCCACCCTAAAGTTGTCATTTTCATTTCAATGTTTCCGAAGGAACTGATGCTTGGTTGCAGAGAGTGTGTAGGCATACTTACTACCCGCTTAATTTTGGATAATAACCCCGACACAATCACTGTTGTGATTTCTGGCGATGCGCTTCATGTTTTCCAATCCTTTGAAAACAAATGCCTCTCATCGAACTCTTTGTTAATCGATATGTAGAACCTCACAACGTCGTTTGAGTGAACCTTCTCACCCCTCCAAATCGATTTTCTGGTATCACCATGTCTCCTAGTCATACCCCTATCCACGTGTATTCCTATTATGTTTTCTCCTTTCAACCTACTACCCTAACACAGTGCTGGTGGGGCGTTGGGGTGTGGGATGCATGGTGCTTTCTTTAACATCAGATTAGTGATATATACACATAACGAACCTTGTTTCTAGTATAACCTTGTTGTTTGCTTCCCCACACATTTCATAATGAGCTAAGACTGGAATGGGCTATCGAAAGGCCCCTTATCTTGTCTTTAGGGTTATGAACCAATACGAAGCTTTGGAGATAACTTCAAGAAGCTCGACTAGTTTCATGCCGAGGTGAGGTTCACGGGGTCCATTAAAGCCACCATCTTTGCATTAGGGGGGTATTTAATGTGATTGTTGTATTGATGAATGCATATATGTGGCTCCTTCAACTAACTCACTACAAAAGATGGAATGAGGAAAAGTCCTCTTATCATAACGATATTTCCATGTGTGAGCATGAAAGAGAATAATTAAAAAAAAGAACTAATTTATTCAAGGAGCATACACCATAAATAATCCAAACTAAGGTTTTATGGATTGCGTGGGTTGAGCGATTCATGCTCAAATTTTATTTGAGACGAATTTTAACTAGGTTTGATAGAAAGGGTCATGGGAGGTTTTATCTCAAAATCAGACCCTGGAAGGCTGCAGACCAGGAAGACTTCAAGTAACTATTTCAAACCAATCTTTTGACTAAGGCTTAGCCTCCTTAGCCTGCGAGGGCTCTCTCAAAAGGGTTATTGATTTTGACTAATGATAAGATGGCTAACTCTTGTGGTGTAACAACATTGACAAATATAAAGGCTGGATAAACATTGCATAAGTTTCCATTGGGCCTATGGAGTCAATCATATTTCAGTAAACAATGATACTGCCTTTACATAGAAGTCAGGGCACTTAGCATTTAGATGTTCAGAACACAACTCATATAAAACCACAGTTCATACATGCATACAGGAAATCAGAGCACAATCAGTGAATTCTGAGTGATTACACATATATGCAACTGTAAAAGACATTAAGGAAAGAACAAATCACACATTCTGAACATAGAAATCCTTCATGAATCCTGAGAAGAAAAGCAGATAATTTATATTACTGAAAATGGGTCTTTACATAAGCCAAAACAGTACTTCTGTTATAAAATTTCCAACCTTGATTACATTGTTGTTTCAGCTATATATAGAGCTCTTATTCTAACTAATCGAGATTCCTCCTCAAGCATGAGGGGAATTCGAAAACTACTTTTATTACTAACAACTCTTAAACTCTAACTACTTTAATAAATACAACATAATGTTAACTGGAGTTTTTTAGAGATCTAAATCAACTATAACTCTAACTCCATATTACGTGCATAATGGCCTTAATTAAGATGATTCCTTTCTTTGACATCTGGTTCTCTTTTAGTTTGGCTGAGATGGGTGTTTAATGCTCCATGTTGACCTTGAACGTTGTACCTTCTCCAATGTCCAGAAAAATTGGGAGCCTATCCTTGCTTCTCGGCTTTATGGTCTTCAAATATTCATGAGTCGGTTTTTAATTGTTATCCCTCAAAATATGACGGTGGCCACGTTGTGATGTGCTGTCCACTGTTATGAAACCTGTTTTGATGATGTGTCATCCACTATTTTGAGAACCAAAGGGAAAACACATTCAAGCTGTCTGATGCATGCTTCAATTCTCTTATGATATGACAAAATGCCACTTTTCGATTCAAATCCTTTAATTCCACTTGTGCTATTCTAATTGGTTGTTGTAACTTCAGGTGTTCTCGTTGTTACAACTGTCCTTCAAAATTTCCCGCTTCAACTTCAAAACTGCTTCATTGCACTTTAATTTTGCAGCTACAGCAGTTTCGTAGCGCGCTACGAAACTGCTGAGCATTCATCATTGTCAGCAGCTTTTAAATTCAAAAGTACTTCAAGATTTTAGCATTCAGCATCAGTTAAACAGGCTGGTGATGTGGAGATTGACTTCTTGGCATCATAAAAACAAAGCTTTGGAACTTGAGCTCCAAAAGTCAAATTTGCGCCAAAAAATGATTTGATTGTTCCTATGTCCTCCCAATAATCATTAAAAAGATATGCCTGTACATTACATTCTTTTGTTAATGTAGGAATAATTTCTGATCCAAAATCATTGGCAGTTGGGTTGAACATGAGAAATTTGAGAAGAATGTCTATCTTGAAGACATACACATCCATTGATGCAATGTATGGTTTTTTGTCAGCCTCATCGGGTGACAAACCAAGCACTGTTGTGTTCACTTTTATAGCTTTTAGATCAGCCCCCTTTGGCTTCTCACTAAAATAAAGCGTGCTATATTTTCCCCAGCATATTTCAATTCAACACAAGCCAAACTAGCTTTGAAGGCTTCACGTATCCCATGGCGCTGCCCGACACTCTGGCACTCTCCTCCAGAAGAGAAATGATCAAAACCTTTTGCATCTGCAACATTGTCTAATGAGCTGCTGTTTTTACTTTAATAATTTTCATCGTCATCCACTCTAGACTCATCTTCAGCTTCTTTAGGAATTGATTTGGTGTTGCTCATCTTTTTCAGCTTTGCAACAACAAGATGGTATGTTTGGAAATATAACAAGATGGCATGTCTAGAATCTAAACATACAAACTAAATTGGGAGACTATTGATACAAAGTTCCCATCTAGAAGAGTAAAACGAAATACTGTGGTTCTTCATTTTGTATGAAGGGGGGTTTTATATATTAACAAGCTGTATTGACTGTAGATGTACTGCTTGTATCCATGAAATCCAAGAACAATTTCGCTCTCATTTTTTCAGCCCTACTCCTCAGGGAATACTTATTCCTCAGAGCATATGTTTTATACATAACAGAGGTAATATCTTTGGAAGAAGATGACCCAGGCCCAGCTGCTTTCTTCTTTTTCTTGGGGGTGGTGGATGATTTCTGCTTCAAATGCTGCCTCACTCCTAGCCTTCGTTCCAGTCTTCTGGCTTTCAAAATTTCCAAATGCTGCTTGCAACGTTTGTTTGGGCTTTTCATTGTGTCAGCCTCATCTATGGCTTTTACAACGTCCTCCAGATTTTCCCTGCTATGTTGTATAGTGTCGTTATTGAGGTTATAAGTCATATGAACCCCATGAAATACTCTAGGTTTGAGGTAGGCAATTGGAACACCTACATCCTTGGAAGCCACCCCTATAACTCCAAAACCCCTCATACATGCTGAGGTGTTGGTGCTAAACTCCTCGGGGGTAGTCTTGGCTCCATTATAGTAAAGAGACAAATCGGGCAACCTCTGAGCTTCCTCGTATACTAAATTGCCCAATGTCTGTATTATATCTTGCTCTGCCCTTGTTGGGGTGAAGCTACACTTGCTCCTTCCATCAATATTCTTCTCACATGATTGCATAAACTGTACATTAAGACCATTCCATAGAACCAAATGTACCTGTGCATGAGACTCGTCCAAGTCATGAAGCATCTGCACATCATGGAGCAAAACCTCTGCTCCATACCAATCAGACATATCCGGATGTAAAAGCCATCCATGTTATGAACATGCGGATAGAAACACCTTGTCTTTTCCAAAGATGGGTGAAAGTGGTGCTCCCTAAAACATATAAACCCATGTCGACCCAAGTCCAAACCACATGGGACAACCTTTACATCACGCTTGCTAGGTGCATAGTTCACAGCTGCCTCATTCTCTGCCACAGTAATTGAGCAAGTTGAGTATGCTACATAACCTCCTAATTTTAAGCCTGCATCCGCCACGTCAATTGCTGCAAGAAGTAACTGCTTTTGCAGAAAAGCACCTTTCGTTATATCCACCGCACTCTTCTTACTTTTCACATTTTCATCTTTCCAAATGATACCAGTGCCGCTGCAGGATGCATCTAACAATACCCTCTCAACACTTTTGGCAGCTTTTTGCCATCATAGTTGCGGATTATGTTGTTGCTGGGTGCTGAAACCCTCCACGGAGCCAAGCACTACACACAAGGAAACCCTGTTTCTAACTTTGTTCTGCTATTGTGAAAACACCATAGCGGAGAAGTGGAATGTTAAAACAGATTTTTTAAATTTCGATACACCCATATGCAGAGGCAAGGAGAACCAATTGTCGAGATCAAAATGGTTCATTGTCTGTTCTCACAATAGTCCCTGAATGTTCTGATAATTAAATTTATGCTTGATGAACCAATGTAATGTCAGTCTTAGAACACTTCCATAGTTTAGATGAGACCAATCAAAGCATTATTCGCAATCTTATCAGTAGCCAAAACAAGTGCAGTACTGGCTCCAAATGGTATGAACATTAATGCCCACTCCCATGACAAAAGTATGCACTGTGTTTTTAATCTCAATCCAACTCTGATAGAGAAGGAACACGGGACTTCCATCCACAAGAACCCTTTGAGAAATTTTTAAAAAATGAATGTTCAGGATTTAAAACATTTTTTCTTCAGTGATAACAGTGGCTCCACTTGGGATAGTGTGCCCTTGTGGTACACTAAGAACTCGTAGGTCCAGTGCTTTGTCCCTTTTATAACAAACATGGATTTGCTTGACAAACATCCCCTTCAAGCTTCTTGGGCCTTCACCTCGGGCTTAAGCTTGATGATCATTGTAGGAGAAAGGAATCTACATCTACTAAAAAAAATTGCTTAGTCAACCTTGAGCTTATTTGCATATTCCTACCTACCTACCCTATCCATTTCAAACTTCTTTCAGCTCAATGAATGTGAGATTTCCAATGTAGCCAATCATTTGTCTTATCTGATATTGGAGTTTTTTTATTGCATCGGAGTTCAAAGCCACTGTGATATTGTGATGACCACTGCCACTGAAATTGCCTCTGATCTTCATAGAAAAGCTGAAACACTGGAGAGTAAAACTCTTTCATGTATTCAGCTATAGGATCCCATAATACATGATCAGCTTGATGATTCTTGTAACTTTCTGGCTGTGCAAACTGATCTTCAATAACAGTGTCCTCTTCCTCAATCGTGAAAGAGAAAGGAAGAAACACCCTCTCCTTGTGTTCTAACATAGAAACCTTTTGAAAAGAATGATCATGACCATGAAGACTATATGATTGAATTTGACCTTTTAAACCTTCAATGTCTTTCTCAATATCCTCAGCAATTTCATCCAAAAATTTCATCTTATCCTCTGTCTTGCAGTCAAATGTTTTTAGATAAGAAGACAAGAACAAAGAAAAATTTTCATTTATTTCATCATTAGTATGATGATCATTCCATTGTTTGAAACCTTGAATTGAAGGAGAGTTTACCACCACCTCTGATCTATCTATCCATTCCTCCAAAAACATAAACCAAAAGTCTTCAAATGACTTAATGGATTTGGCAGGAAAACTTTCAATCCACCGTTTACATTTCCCTTGAAATGAATCATAGAACAAAATAATGCAAACATCCTCATGTTTAACTCTAAGAAGCTCAATAAAATCACAGAAATTTGATATATGCTTCAAAGTTAAACTTAAATCTTCTCCGTTGAATTTTGGACCATTCCTTAGAAAATATGCATCCTTGGGAAAATGATTTGGGAAACCATGAATTCCTGAAAAATTTATGCATGCATACCTTGAAATAAGAATGGTAGCATCTGGGTCCTTCATAACTCCAGTGGAATCACCATGAATTTATGAATTTCGAATTCTTCAACGATGGAGTCGCCAAGGTAGATTTGTAGCCTCAAAAATTCTTCTGATCTCCTGCTACCTTCAGAAGTTTAGCTCTTTGATTTCGGGAATGAATAAGCTTCAGGCTCCCGGCAGACGCACCAAAATGTTATCTCAAAATCAGACCCTGGAAGGTTGCAGACCAGCAAGACTTCAAGTAACTATTTCAAACCAATCTTTTGACTAAGACTTAGCCTCCTTAGCCTGAGAGGGCTCTCTCAAAAGGGTTATTGATTTTGACTAATGATAAGATGGCTAACTCTTGTGGTGTAACAACATTGACAAATATAAAGGCTGGATAAACATTGCATAAGTTTCCATTGGGCCTATGGAGTCAATCATATTTTAGTAAACAATGATACTGCCTTTACATAGAAGTCAGGGCACTTAACATTTAGATGTTCAGAACACAACTCATATAAAACCACAGTTCATACATGCATACAGGAAATCAGAGCACAATCAGTGAATTCTGAGTGATTACACATATATGCAACTGTAAAAGACATTAAGGAAATAACAAATCACACATTCTGAACATGGAAATCCTTCATGAATCCTGAGAAGAAAAGCAGATAATTTATATTACTGAAAATGGGTCTTTACATAAGCCAAAACAGTACTTCTGTTATAAAATTTCCAACCTTGATTACATTGTTGTTTCAGCTATATATAGAGCTCTTATTCTAACTGATCGAGATTCCTCCTCAAGCATGAGGGGAATTCGAAAACTACTTTTATTACTAACAAATCTTAAACTCTAACTACTTTAATAAATACAACATAATGTTAACTGGAGTTTTTTAGAGATCTAAATCAACTATAACTCTAACTCCATATTACGTGCATAATGGCCTTAATTAAGAT
Organism: Pinus taeda; assembly: GCA_000404065.3. Taxonomy (NCBI): domain Eukaryota; kingdom Viridiplantae; phylum Streptophyta; class Pinopsida; order Pinales; family Pinaceae; genus Pinus; species Pinus taeda. Next base: position 155,174 of record APFE030878705.1, read on the forward strand.
GATTCCTTTCTTTGACATCTGGTTCTCTTTCAGTTTGGCTGAGATGGGTGATTAATGCTCCATGTTGACCTTGAACGCTATACCTTCTCCACTATCCAGAAAAATTGGGAGCCTATCCTTGCTTCTCGGCTTTATGGTCTTCAAATCTTCATGAGTCAGTTTTTAATTGTTATCCCTCAAAATACGACGGTGGCCACGTTGTGATGTGGTGTCCACTGTTATGAAACCTGTTTTGATGATGTGTCATCCACTATTTTGAGAACCAAAGGGAAAACGCATTCAAGCTGTCTGATGCATGCTTCAATTCTCTTATGATATGACAAAATGCCACTTTTTGATTCAAATCCTTTAATTCCACTTGTGCTATTCTGATTGGCTGTTGTAACTTCAGGTGTTCTCGTTGTATACAACTGTCCTTCAAAATTTCCCGCTTCAACTTCAAAACTGCTTCATTGCACTTTAATTTTGCAGCTACAGCAGTTTCATAGTGCGCTACGAAACTATTGAGCATTCATCATTGTCAGCAGCTTTTAAATTCAAAAGTCCTTCAAGCTTTTAGCATTCAACATCAGTTAAACAGGGTGGGTGATGTGGAGATTGACTTCTTGGCATCATAAAAACAAAGCTTTGGACCCTGAGCTCCAAAAGCCAAATTTGCGCCAAAAAATGATTTGATTGTTCCTATGTCCTCCCAATAATCATTAAAAAGATATGCCTGTACATTACATTCTTTTGTTAATGTAGGAATAATTTCTGATCCAAAATCATTGGCAGTTGGGTTGAACCTGAGAAATTTGAGAAGAATGTCTATCTTGAAGACATACACATCCATTGATGCAATGTATGGTTTTTTGTCAGCCTCATTGGGTGACAAACCAAGCACTGTTGTGTTCACTTTTATATCTTTTAGATCAGCCCCCTTTGGCTTCTCACTAAAATAAAGCGCGCTATATTTTCCCCATTATATTTCAATTCAACACAAGCCAAACTAGCTTTGAAGGCTTCACGTATCCCGTGGCTTTGCCCGACACTCTGGCACTCTCCTCCAGAAGAGAAATGATCAACACCTTTTGCATCTGCAACATTGTCTGATGAGCTGCTATTTTTACTTTAATAATTTCCATCGTCATCCACTCTAGACTCATCTTTAGCTTCTTTAGGAATTGATTTGGTGCTGCTCATCTTTTTCAGCTTTGCAACAACAAGATGGCATGTCTGGAAATATAACAAGATGGCATGTCTAGAATCTAAACATACAAACTAAATTGGGAGACTATTGATACAAAGTTCCCATCCAGAAGAGTAAAACGAAATGCTGCGGTTCTTCATTTTGTATGCAGGGGGGTTTTATATATTAACAAGTTGTATTGACTGTAGATGTACTGCTTGTATCCATGAAATCCAAGAACAATTTCGCTCTCATTTTTTCAGCCCTACTCCTCAGGGAATACTTATTCCTCAGAGCATATGTTTTATACATAACAGAGGTAATATCTTTGGAAGAAGATGACCCAGGCCCAGCTGCTTTATTCTTTTTCTTGGGGGTGGTGGATGATTTCTGCTTCAAATGCTGCCTCACTCCTAGCCTTCGTTCCAGTCTTCTGGCTTCCAAAATTTCCAAATGCTGCTTGCAACGTTTGTTTGGGCTTTTCATTGTGTCAGCCTCATCTATGGCTTTTACAACGTCCTCCAGATTTTCCCTGTTATGTTGTATAGTGTCGTTATTGAGGTTATAAGTCATATGAACCCCATGAAATACTCCAGGTTTGAGGCAGGCAATTGGAACACCTACATCCTTGGAATCCACCCCTATAACTCCAAAACCCCTCATACATGTTGAGGTGTTGGTGCTAAACTCCTCGGGGGTAGTCTTGGCTCCATTATAGTAAAGAAACAAATCGGGCAACCTCTGATCTTCCTCGTATACTAAATTGCCCAATGTCTCTATTATATCTTGCTCTGCCCTTGTTGGGGTGAAGCTACACTTGCTCCTTCCATCAATATTCTTCTCACATGATTGCTTAAACTATACATTAAGACCATTCCACAGAACCAAATGTACCTGTGCATGAGACTCGTCCAAGTCATGAAGCATCTGCACATCATGGAGCAAAACCTCCACTCCATACCAATCAGACATATCTGGATGTAAAAGCCATCCATGTTATGAACATGCGGATAGAAACGCCTTGTCTTTTCCAAAGATGGGTGAAAGTGGTGCTCCCTAAAACATATAAACCCGTGTCGACCCAAGTCCAAACCACATGGGACAACCTTTACATCATGCTTGCTAGGTGCATAGTTCACAGCTGCCTCATTCTTTGCCACAGTAATTGAGCAAGTTGAGTATGCTACATAACCTCCTGATTTTAAGCCTGCATCCGCCACGTCAATTGCTACAAGAAGTAACTGCTTTTGCAGAAAAGCACCTTTCGTTATATCCACCGCACTCTTCTTACTTTTCACATTTTCATCTTTCCAAATGATACCAGTGCCGCTGCAGGATGCATCTAACAACACCCTCTCAACACTTTTGGCAGCTTTTTGCCATCATAGTTGCAGATTATGCTGTTGCTGGGTGCTGAAACCCTCCACGGAGCCAAGCACTATACACAAGGAAACCCTGTTTCTAACTCTATTCTGCTATTGTGAAAACACCATAGCAGAGAAGTGGAATGTTACAACAGATTTTTTAAATTTCGATACACCCATATGCAGAGGCAAGGAGAACCAATTGTCAAGATCAAAATGGTTCATTGTCTGTTCTCACAATAGTCCCTGAATGTTCTGATAATTAAATTTATGCTTGATGAACCAATGTAATGTCAGTCTTAGAACACTTCCGCAGTTTAGATGAGACCAATCAAAGCATTATTCGCAATATTATCAGTAGCCAAAACAAGTGCAGTACTGGCTCCAAATGGTATGAATATTAATGCCCACTCCCATGACAAAAGTATGCACTGTGTTTTTAATCTCAATCCAGCTCTGATAGAGAAGGAACACGGGACTTCCATCCACAAGAACCCTTTGAGAAATTTTTAAAAAATGAATGTTCACGATTTAAAACATTTTTTCTTCAGTGATAACAAGAGGAGTTCCTAGCTGAAAGCCTTATCGAAACCCTGAAAGCCTGGGGTGAGTGGTGGGGTACCCAAAATTTTGAATATGCTCAAAAATTTGGGTGGTGTTGTAGTGGCTACAACAATTGGCGAACCATTGGTAGAATCTAGTATCTCTGTCTATACACCTATGGCAGTTCAAGTGTGAACAATGATGCAAGGGAATATTGAACAGATGCTATGAGAACCTCTTGGGTTTCAATGGCCTTTCTAGATATGTCCTCCCTCATGCCTTAGCTAGGTCTTGCCAGTTAGTAAACACTCCGTTGACAGTTCACACATTCCGGTAATTGATGACAATGCAAAGAACAGGGAAGAGGGATTATTGTATTCATAATTTTAAGAGTAAGTTTCTAGTGTTGCTCCACTGCTAGTGGGCCTGGACAGTACCCCGGTGGAATCACTTCAAGAAATCACAAATGTTGTTCTGCTGCCAACGAGCCTGGTCAGTACCCTAGCGGAGTCATTGCATTACCTCTCATTGTAGGAAGCCTTTCTGGATCCTTTACCCTTTACTGGTTTAATTTTCTTTTACATGTGCATTTGCACTTATTTTTGGGTTTTCATTGCGGCAGGATAGATGAGAGATCTCGAATTATTTTATGAGCAAGAGAGGTTGTTCCTTGTTTGACAGAAACTAAGAAATATTTTGATTTAGGTTTTCCCTTAAGCCAAGCTCCTACATCTCATTTCCAGTTAGCAAGTGAACAATAAACACAATTCATTGAAACAATCAAGACCATGCTGAGCACAAGCTTCAGGTTATGGGTATAGGTCATTTAAACTGATTAGGGTTCCCCATGATAAATCTGTTCTTATTTCCCTTGTTAATAAATTAGACTCATAGGAGAGATATCCAGAATGAAAATTTGATGACTGGCTCTAAGAGAGGCTACCCATTGGCATAACCATCACAACTTCACACAATCACAGGGCTAGGGTTTTAGTTCTAGGGCTACGTGACTAGGAAACTCTCCTAGGGTTTACAAACCAGTGTGAAGAGGTTGAAGCAATGCACCTGGAGTAAGAGGAAAAGGTGTGAGAAAACTATTCACGACAACACAGGTTTGAAATATTTAGGTTCATGAAGGCTCATGTAGCGGCATGTAACATAGGGGAAATTTCTAGGCTAGGTCAAAGGTGAGTGTGTGCCAAGTGAGAACGAAAGTGTATTATGCCATGCATCAGTCAGGGCTAATTATGCAATGTAATACTGTGTGCAGAAGAGATCAACTAATTGAAATTAAATGACTAATGGGGATCATATGCAGAGATTTCATGAATTCCATGCAACTAAAAACAAATGCAAGGACATAAGTGCAAAAATAAACAAGCAAGGAGCTAACTACCTACAATAAAGAAAATGAAGCATGACAAATTTAATTGATAAAGAAAATTCTAATCAGCCAACTGATAAGTAAAACTAAACCTAACTAGTCCAAACCCTAAATCCTAATTTAACCAAAGCATAGGTCCAATTATGTGAAATAAAACTTCCAATGTAGCCACCGTAGAAGTTCCCAAACTGCAAAAACAAAGATGATGACAATTGGAATTTATGGAAAGAGTTGTGCAAAAACTAACATGCTTACCTATAAAGCATGCACAACAGAAAGAATATCTTGTTCACCTACACGGAAACATGTTAGAGAAGACTTTTCAAGGCCCAATCCTAGTAAATCAAACCACAAACATGAAATTTATAGTCATCGAGCCATAAAATACATATGTTTATAATTAACCCTAAATCCAAAGTAAGTAAGGCAAGATGTTTCTAGCTAGTAAAGGAGTTTGCCAGATTAATCCGATCAACAACCCTATCATGATGTAGAGGATGTTCAACTTGATAACCCTAAAAAGAGGGGCCTCTGTCAAGTGTCACTGCGATTCGTGAGGATTCAAACACAGAAATCTTGGTTTGAAATCGTTCATAGACTTTGTCAAGGACGTGAGGACCTGAAATAACCATCAGTGGAAGTTGAATTGCCTCATCATCCTAGCCAACCTTTGAACCTTAAAAAAAATTCCATCCAATATTGGTAGCTTTGCAAGATTTGTAGATGGGTGTATACGATTATCGTTGGTTGTGACTGGACAACTATTAGCGAAAATATTGTGGATTGGGTCCATTGTCTGAATGTTGACAGATTGGAAACTCGACAAATGAGACTCTTTAAATTCCTGAGAATGAACTAAATCAACCACAATAGTGTCAGGAAAAGGGGAGATCAGGTGATTGACACCTTCCCATTTAGGAGATTGAAAGGTATCATTTGATTGCATATGTTGACAGACTGTATTGGCTGGGAGACAATCAAAAATATTTGAGACAATGGCCAGAGCACTCCCTTCAACAAACAAATTAGGATATAGAGGTTGATGCACATTAGTTGAAAGGTGTTGAAATATTTGCTTAGAGAGACATTGCTCAAATTAGAGGGTTTCCAGGATGATCTCACATCTGGAGGGATGATGTTGAGAGGATCGTGATGTGCCGAAACCCTAATTTGACTTGGTTTAGGGTCTCATCAAGAACATGAGAACTTGACATAACCATCAGCAGAAGCTGAAGTGCCTCAACTTCTTGATGAGTCCCTAAATGTATGAAAGGTGGGTCAGCAAGTCCAGGTGGCTTCATAGGATCAATAGACAAACACATAGGATAATCACCAGAGGCAAGAGCAAATATATTTATGGTAAAATGAGAATTGCTGAAACCACCAGTTTGATCAAGTTGGGTATCTGATACATAAGGCTCTTCTTGGCTTGGGGTGAAGTGGGATTAACAATGGAACCAACTTGCGCTGGGTGAGATACAAGGCCCTCTTCTTCACTTGTTAAATATTGCGAGTGGAAAAGATTAGGCATAAGGGATTCAGACTTTACATCCTTTGATTGTGAAACCTCATCCCCATGCACATTATTGCACTTGGTGCAAGCGAAATAAAGATATGAATGATCTGAAAGAACTATCGATGTTGTAGACCCATGGACTAAATCAAGGTAGAATGGATGCACAGTGTTAGATGAAGGAGCAATGGTTGGGCCCAGACTCACATCCTGCCCATTTATGTTCACTAATGAGAAAGATAGATTTACAGGCATGATGTGTTCTATGGATTTGATAAGACAATCAACATTACATAAGACGAGACCAAAGTAATCATGCATAGGTGAATGAGATCCTAGAATATAGTGAGACTTATGTTGAATGGACTCGATTGGGGTTCCATCAATAGGAAGGAATGTTATGTGATTTTCAGATTCAAGACCAAAATAATGTATGAGGGATTTAGAGGTGAGGCCATCAGATCCATTTCCCAAAAAGCACTGTTCATCGTTTGAACCATTTACGGCCACAATATTATTATGTAAAATGTCAAGAGGGGGATGAGAAATCCAACAGACAATAACCTCTTCCTTAGGGCATTGAATTTGTTCCAGATTTAGAGAGATAGGCAAAACAAAATTACGGGTAGAATTTGGACATTTTGTAGTCTACAAATTATGATGATACTCATGCAAAACAAGACTTATTTATAATTGAAAATGTTGTAAAGAAATAAGAACCAATCGTTGAAAATGTATATTCAAATACACCCAATCAACATCACTTTTAGGAAATTGAAAACAAAGATGCACATATCTGAAAGAAAAGTCCTCTAAAGATTCTTTAGGTTTAATCCTAAGCTCATTTATCCTCTTTAACACATTTTGAAAATTGTACCTATCAAATGCTTGTTGGAGGCTACTGATGAGTTACTCGAATGAATGAATGGACACCGCTAGCAACGTGTGGCACCACTGCTTGGTGCAATCTTCAAGGGTGGGAGAAAAACACGCAAGAAAACTCTTCATCGTCGATCTCAAAAGATTCACAAAACTCGAGGAAATTAGAAATGTGCTCAATAAAAGGTGTTCCATCTTCACCATCAAACTTTAACTGAGACAAGTGATAGAGTTGCTCCAGGGGGATGGAAAAGCGAAAAATAGACAAACTAGATAAACACCCCAAGAGCAAGATTTTGGTCGGAGCCATTAACAGATATGAGACTAAACTGCAGGTTCCAAGGGCTCAACTTGTCATCTAGCCCTCCTTCTAGCACCATATTGTTGATGGGCCAAAATGTACTGCCAACGTCTAAGGAGGTCTCCCTGGTGTAAAGTCCCAATTAGACTTCACACCGTTTGGAATAGGAACCCCATTCGATACGTGGGCCCAACTACCACCATGAATGTTTTCTACTCTTGGTTATCAAATGAGAAGGTGCTAGAGTGGGGCAAGAATGAAGTGTTCGGATAGCGAAAAAAAATTAGATGAAGATTGTCAAATTGTAGAAAGAGGTTTAAACAAGTCACAACAATGATAAGAAGAGGTAAACAATGAGGGTGATTAGTGAGCTATAACCCCATCAACCATAATAAACAGGAACATGTCGAAGGTCAATTTTGAGGTAGTTCACAATAGCTTACTGACATGGAAAGGATAAGTAAAAACAGATTCTAAAGTGAAACATACATGCAACCACTATGTATCAGTACATAACATCTCACGTATATGAAAGCCTCATACAGATATGGTGAGGTACCAAACAGCGAATACAATCACTATGAGTCAGCATGGGAATCAGCGCAAAAGGAAAAAGAAAACATCTTATTAATATTATTGCAAATTCAAATACATATCATGCAACTGGTCAATACCTAGTAGTAGAACATGGACTATTCATACCATCGCCCAGTGTCAAAACCCTAGCCCTACTGCAAACCCACTCTCCTATCTACCAAGAGCTAAGTGACCCTAGCTATCAAGCATCAATCAACTATCTATCTTGGCCTCAACTCGAGTACTAAAAGTCCTTGGCGAGTGAGGGATGAGGGGACATTTATAGAGGTCAGGTGACCATTCACATACCGTGACCTTTGGCCTTCCCTCATGCCCTTTCAGCTACTTTCATGCCTCTTGAGCTTCCTCACTACTCTCTCATCCCTATTGCCTAGTACATGATTAATTTCTCTTAGATTAACTACTGGCATCATAGGAGAACATTTAGATTTTGATAAAAAGAAGAATAATATGTAGAGGGTTCTTGTAGACCCTAGAATGCTTATCACCAAGGCAGTTGCCAAAGTACAAGACCAAATTGTGTGGTTACTTGGCTGCATGGAATGCCATTATGGTTTCCATTGTGTCTCGATCAACCATGCTAAGCCAACTTATTTACTGGTTGGACATCCTAGCTGCAGGTATTCCCATGAGTAACCCTAGATCTCTCCTCAGAGGTTGGAGTTCTCACCCTCTTGTACCCTATAAGATAGTAAGCATAGTTATACATTATGATAATTGAATAACCACACCATAAATGTAACCATAGATAAATAAATAACAATAATCACGAAAAAATGAAATCAACTTTGGACCCCTGGATAGTCATATCCTGTGTTATGGTAGTGTCAGAGTGAGTGGATTTTCAGAGTCTTAATATCATTCTTCATGGGTTAAATCATAGTGAATCTAAACCTTAACCCCTTCCTTGCTTTCACGAATCAACTTTATACAATAGGATCCTTGGGAAAATGTGTGGGGAGTGCGTGGTTAGCCGTTGCATTTCAATGCTTCATGTCCCTTCAGCTGGTGCATAGTGGAAAAGGTCCCTTATGCTCATTGCATGACATATATCTAGATTTGGTAGGAAAAATGGAAAGGCCTATCTTCATCAAGCATTTACCTCCTTCCTTCAAGCTCTCAAGAATATTTTCTAAAATAAAAATCATCGAACTCCTTGAGGTTCGCCCTTGGGTGAGAATTATGCTTCATATGTAGGAAGCATGACCAAGCTTCATTGGCACTTAAAGTGCATATATATGGACCAAAATTTTTTATTCTTCAGTGTGGAATATCACCGGGTAAAAGAAGACTACATGTTTTATATGAGAGGCATATGCTTCTCTTTTCTCAACCAACCATCAACTCTAAGCACCCGACCTTTACGTTTATTTTCAGTTTCAGCTTATAATCGGGATGGCATCCTTCGACATAGTTTGACCAACCATTTTGGGTCCAAACATTGAAAGGAAATTCACTTAGTTTATTCATAACAATGTAGAGTAACACTTCTCGAGAGTGATTTGTGATTTTCCAAAAGTCACATAGTCGCACCTCTAGTAAGTCACATCTATGGCTGCTTTCACTTAGGCACAACAACTTGACCTCACGACCTATGTGGGATCATGACTTAGTGAAGGTTGCATGGTCAGAGTTGATGGCTAGTCACACTTTTGGGAAGCTCGCCTAAGGAATTGTAACATGACCCAATGAATTAGTCGAAAGTTCGACCCCCTAGAGGTCACCAAGTCACAACACAACGCAGGTTGCATATCCTAGGAACCCGCCTGAGATCTTCGAGTTTGACTTAGCGACTATTAGTCACACAGTAACATCTTGAGCAAGGTTGCACTTCTGGTTGTTTCCTGAGGGTGAGGAGTTTGACTTAGCGAATGGTGTAAGAAAAAAATCCACTTCTAAGCCTGGTATCACAATCTTGATCCCAGAAGGCAGCTTGAAATGAAACACATGATTTCATTCTTGTGTGGCCAGGATCCTACCAACAAACTTGGGAATGCTGAAAGAGTGTTGGAATGTCTCTTCTTTCTCCTTCATGGATCGCAAACACAATATTTTCTTTTTGCTAAGTGATTTGACACAGATGCAGTCTTGACAGCATGAAATAGGCTTGATCTTGTCATGCTATGACTTTACTAAAGGCTTGTGTTGTATGGGCACATGCAATCACTCATGTGAACAGTTATGCCACCGGGGTTCTGAGAACTCTTGCCAAACCTTGCCTGTGTTTCCTCCAGATATCAAAGCATAATTGACAGTAAGTTTATTTCATCCCCTCCATGGCTCATCATCCTTCGACGAGAGTGTGACTTCGGTCTCTGCATGGGTATCTTTGAAATGCTCAGGTACCTTGAGAATTTTTTTTTTAATTCATTGTTGTTTTGTATAAAGTGACATGGCATGCATCTTATTAAACCTTCGCACTACAGTGATGCTCATTCTCTCCTCAACCCCACAACATATATATTAAGAGACGTTCCTGTGGCAATAAAATGGCTCAACAATTTTTTATTTTTTAAATTCGAGTCGTCCACCAGTCATTATGGGAAAGTCTTTCCACTAATCACATGTATTCCACCCTGAAGTTGGCATTTTCATTTCAATGTTTCCGAAGAAACTGATGCTTGGTTGTAGAGAGTGTGTAGGTATACTTACTACACACTTAATTTTGCATAATAACCCCAACACAACCACTGATGTGATTTCTAGCAATGCGCTTCATGTTTTCAAATCCTTTAAAAACAAATGCCTCTCATCAGACCCTTTGTTAATCGATATGTAGAACCTCACAACACCGTTTGGGTGAACCTTCTCACTGTGTCATTCCCTCTAGATTGATTTGTTGGTATCACCATGTCTACTAGTCATACCCCTATCCACGTGTATGCATATTATGTTTTCTCCTTTCAACCTACTACCCTAACACAACAATGGTGGGGCCTTGGATTGTGGGATGAATGGCGCTTTCTTTGACATCAAATTAGTGGTATATACCCATAACAAACCTTGTTTCTATTATAACCTTGTTGTGCGCTTCCCCACACATTTTATAATGAGCTAAGACTGGAATGGGCTATCGAAAGGCCCCTTATCTTGTCTTTAGGGTTATGAACCAATACGACACTTTGGAGACAACTTCAAGGAGCTCGACTAGTTTCATGCTGAGGTGAGGTCAATGGGGCCCATTAAAGCCACCATATTTGTGTTAGGGGGGTATTTAATGCCATTTTTATATTTATGAATGCATATATGCAGTTCCTTTAGCTAAATCACTACAAAAGATGGTATGAGGAAAAGTGATATTGTCATAACGATATTTCCAGGTGTGAGCATGAAAGAGAATAATTAAAAAAAGAACTAATTTATTCAAGGAGAATGTACCATAAATAATCCAAATTAAGGTGTTATGGATTGTGTGGGTCGAGCGAGTCATGCTCCAATTTTACTTGAGACAAATTTTAACTCGATACTCACTGGAACTGCCATCCACCAATGACTATCATATTTGTGTTTCACATGGGGATGGTGTACTTATGGAGTGAGTCCCTTGAAACCCTAATGATCATGTGTTATGAAAGGTGAGGATATTTAGCTATGTCAATGTAGGGTTTCGAGGGTGTGAGAGAAAGACAAAAATTTCATGACTCTAATGCATATATTGAGATGGGGGTGGGGGGAACCATGAACCTGGGGGACATGAGACACAATGATTCTTCCCATGGTGCTAAACAATGTATGTGAGAATGCACCCTCACTCTATGACAATGTAGGGTTTCTCCCAAACTCTAAAATGGACAACAGAATGAGAGTCGACCTAAAGCCCTGTAAGTCCACACATAGTGCCTCCACTAATTGATAATGAACATCATAGGAGGACATGTTTCAAAGTCATGGGGCTTTCCATGCTCCTTGAAACAACAAACCTCCCAACCCTAATGCAAACATAAGGTTCTTAGCTGGGGTAAAGCATGATGTGTATATGTAATGTGTGAAGCGTAAGTGGGTGCATCAACATGGTTTGATAGGAAGGGTCATGGGAGGAGTACCCGACTGAAAGCCTTATCAAAATCCTAGAAGCCTGGGGCAAGTGGTGGGGTACCCAAAATTTTGAATATACTCAAAAATTGAGTGTTGTTGTAGTGGCTACAATAATTGGCGAACCATTGGTAGAATCCAGTATCTTTGTCAATACCCCTATAACAGTTCGAGTGTGAATAATGATGTAAGGGAATATTGAACAAATGTTATGAGCACCTCTTGGGTTTCCATGACCTTTCTAGATATGTCCTCCCCCATGCCTCAGCTAGGTCTTGCCAGTTAGTAAACACCACATTGAAAGTTCACACATGTCGGTAGTTGATGACAATGCAAAGAATAGGACATAGGCCTTATTGTATTTAGAGTTTTAAAAAGTAAGTTTTTGGTGTTTCTCCACTGCTAGCGGGCCTGGACAGTACCCTGGTGGAGTCACTTCAAGAAATCACAAACATTGTTCTGCTGCCAGCGAGCCTGGTCAGTACCCTAGCGAAGTCGTTGCATTACCTGTCATTGCAGGAAGCCTTTATGGATCCTTTACCCTTTATTGGTTTCATTTTCTTTTACATGTGCATTTCCACTTATTTCTGGGCGTTCATTGTGACAGGATAGATGAGGGATTCTGACTTATTTTATGAGCAAGAGAGGTTGTTCCTTGTTTGATAGAAACTAAGAGATATTCTGATTTAGGTTTTCCCTTAAGCCAAGCTCCCACATCTCTTTTCCAGTTAGAAAGTGAACAATGAACATGAGTCATTGAAACAATCAAGACCATGTTGAGCTAGAGCTTCAGGTTATGGGTATAGGTCGTTTAAACTGATTAGGGTTCCCCATGAGAAATCTATTCTTATTTCCCTTGTTAATAAATTGGACTTGTAGGAGAGATATCTACCATTGGCGTAACCATCACAACTTCACACAACCATAGGGCGAGGGTTTTTGTTCTAGGGCTATGTGACCAGGAAACTCTCCCAGGGTCTACAAACTAGTGTGAAGAGGTCAAAGAAATGCACCTGGAGTAAGAGGAAAAGGTGTGAGAAAGCTATTCATGACATCACAGGTTTGAAATTTTTAGGTTCATGAAGGTTCATGTAGTGGCATGCAACATAGGGGAAATTTCCAGGCTAGGTCCAAGGTGAGTGTGTGCCAAGCAAGAATGAAAGTGTATTATGCCATGCATCAGACAAGGCTAATTATGCATTGTAATATTGTGTGCAGAAGAGATCAAGTAATTGAAGTTAAAGGACTAATGGGGATCATATGTAGAGATTTCATGAATTCCATGCAACAATAAACAAATGCAAGGACATGAGTGTAGAAAAAAACAAGCAGGGAGCTAACTACCTACAATAAAGAAAATGAAGCATGAAAAATTTAATTGATAAAGAAAATTCTAATCAGCTAACTGATAAGTAAAACTAAAACCTAACTAGTCTAAACCCTAAATCCTAATTTAACCAAAGCATAGGTCTAATTATGTGAAATCAAACTTCCAATGCAGCCACTGCAACAGTTCCCAACCTGCAAAAACAATGATGACGACAATTAGAATTTGTCGAAAGAGTTGTGCAAAAAATAACATGCTTACCTGTAAAGCATGCACAACAGAAAGAATATCTCATCCACCTACAGGGAAACATGTTAGAGAAGACTTTTCAAGGAAAGCTACAACCCAATCTTGGTAAATCGAACCACAAACATGAAATTTATAGTCATTGTGCCATAACATACATCCGTTTATACTTAACCCCAAATCCAAAGTAAGGCAAGACGTTTTCGGCTAGTAAAGGAGTTTTCCAGATTAATCTGGTCAACAACCCTATCATGATATAGAGGATGTTCAACTTGATAACCCTGAAAAGAGGGGCCTTTGTCGGGTGTCACTGTGATCCGAGGATTCAAACATAGAAACCCTAGTTTGAAATCATTCATAGACTTTGTCAAGGACGTGAGGACCTGAGATAACCATTAGCGAAAGCTGAAGTGCCTCATTGTCTTGGCCAATCTCTGAATCTTCAAAAAACACACCAACCAATATTGGTAGCTTCGCCATATTTGTAGATGGGTGTATACAGTTATCGTTGGTTGTGACCGGAAAACTATTAGTGAAAATATTATGGAATGGGTCCATAGTCCGAATGTTGACATATTGGTAACTCGACAAATGAGACTCTTTAGATTCCCGAGAATGAACTAAATCAACCAAAAGAGTGTTAGGCAAAGGGGAAATCAGGTGATTGACAACTTCCCATTTAGGAGATTGAAAGGTATCATTTGATTGCATATGTTGACAGACTATATTGGTTGGGAGACAATTAAAAAGATTCGAGACAATGGCCAGAGCACTCCCTTCAGCAAACAAATTAGGATATAGAGGTTGATGCACATCAGTTGAAAGGTGATGGAAAGATTTGCTCAGAGAGACATTGTTCAAATCATAGGGTTTCCAAGTTAAGCTTGCATCTAGCGGGATGATGCTGAGAGGAGCGTGATGGGTAGAAACCCTAATTTGACTTGGTTTAGGGGTCTCATCAGGAATGTGAGAACGTGACATAACCATTAGCGGAAGCTGAAGTGCCTCAACTTATTGATGAATCCATAAACGTTTGAAAGTTGGGTTAGAAAATACAAGTGGCTTCGTAGGATCAACAAATAGACACATAGGATAATCACCAGAGGAAAGAGTGAATATATTTCTGGTAAAATGAGAATCGCTGAAACCACTTGGTTGATCAAGTTGGGTATCTGATACATAAGGCTCTTCTTGGCTTGGGGGTGAAGTGGGATTAATGAAGGAACCAACTTGAGTTGGGCAAGATGCAGGGCCCTCTTCTTCACTTGTTAAATACTATGAGTGGCAAAGATCAGGCATAAGGGATTCAGAATTTAGATCCTTTGACTGTGAAACCTTACCCCCATGCACATGATTGCAATCAGTACAAGTGAGATAAAGATATGAATGATCTGAAAGAACTATTGGTGAAGTAGACCCATGGACTAAATCAGGGTATAATGGATGCACAATGTCAAATGAAGGAGCACCGATTGGGCATGAACTCACATCCTGCACATTTATATTCGCCAAAGAGAAAGACAGATTGATAAGCCTAATGTGTTCCGTGGATTTGATAAGACAATCATTGTTACCTAAGACAAGACCAAAGACATCATGCACAAGTGAATGAGATCCCAAAATATAGTGAGACGTATGTTGAATGGATTCAATTGGGGTTCCATCAATAGGAAGGGATGTTATGTGATTTTCAGATTCAAGACCAAAATAATGTATGAGGGATTTAGAGGCGAGGCCATCAGATCCATTTCCTAGAAAGCATTGTTCATCATTTGAACCATTTACGACCACAATATTATTATGTAAAAATTCAAGAGGATGAGAAATCTAGCAAACAATAACCTCTTCCTCAGGAGGTTGAGGTTGTTCCAGATTCAGAGAGATATGAAAAACAAAATTATGGGTAGAATCTAGACATTTTGTAAACTGCAAATTATGATGATACTCATGTGAAACAGGACTTAGTTATAGTTGAAAATGTTGTAAAGAAATGAGAACCAGTCGTTGAAAATGCATATTCAAATACACCCATTTGACATCACTTTCAATAAATTCAAAACAAAGTTGCACATATTTGAAAGAAAAGTCCTCTAAAGATTCTTCAGGTTTAATCCTAAGCTCATTTATCCTCTTTAACACATCTTGAAAATCGTACCTGTCAAACGCTTGTTGGAGCTTACTGATGAGTTGCTTGAATGAATGAATGGACACCACTCACAACGTGTGGTACCATTGCTTGCTGCGACCTTCAAGGGTGAGGGAGAAAAACACACAAGAAAAATCTTCATTGTCAATCTCAAAAGATTCACAAAACTCGAGGAAATTAGAAATGTGCTCAATTAAAGGTGTTGCATCTTCACCATCAAACTTTAATTGAGACAAGTGATGGAGTTGCTCCAGGGGATGGAAAATAAAAAAATTAGACAAACTAGATAAACACCCTAGGAGCAAGATTTTGGTTAGAGCCATTAACAGATATGAGACTAAATTGCAGGCTCCAAGGGCTCAGCTTTTCATCTAGCCCTCCTTCTAGTACCAAATTGTTGATGAGCCAAAATGTACTTCCAATGTCTAAGGGGGTCTCCCTTGTGTAAAGTCCCAATCAGACTTCACACCATTTGGAAGAGGAACCCCATCTGCACATAGGCCCAACTGCCACCATGAATGTTTTCTTCTTTTGGTTATCAAATGAGAAGGTGCCAAAGTGGGGCGAGAATGAAGTGTTCGGACAGTGAAACAAAATCAGACCAAGATTTTCAAATTGCAGAAAGAGGTTTAAACAAGTCACAACAATGATAAGAAGAGATAAACGATGAGGGTTTATTAGTGAGCTATAACCCCATCGAACATAATAAACAGGAACATGCCGAAGTTCAATTGTGAAGTAGTTCACAATAGCTTACTAACATGGCAAGGAATAAGTAAACATAGATTCTAAAGCGAAACATACATGAAACTACTATGTATCAGTACATAACATCTTGTGTATATGAAAGCACTCATACAGATATGGTGAGGTACCAGACAACTAATACAATCACCATGAGTCAGCATGGGAATCAATGCAAAAGGAAAAAGAAAACATCTTATTAATATTGTTGCAACTTCAAAAACATATCATACAACTAGTCAATACCCAGTAGTAGAACATGGCCTATTCATACCATTTCCTGGTGTC
Organism: Pinus taeda; assembly: GCA_000404065.3. Classification (NCBI taxonomy): domain Eukaryota; kingdom Viridiplantae; phylum Streptophyta; class Pinopsida; order Pinales; family Pinaceae; genus Pinus; species Pinus taeda. The sequence continues at coordinate 171,706 of APFE030878705.1, forward strand.
AAAACGCTAGCCCTACTGCAAACCCACTCCCCTAGCTACCAAGAGCTAAGTGACACTAGCTCTCAAGCATCAATCAACTATCTATCTTGGCCTCAACTCAAGTGCTAAAAGTCCCTGGAGAGTGAGGGATGAGGGAAAATTTATAGAGGTTAGGTGACCATTCACCTACTATGACCTTTGGCCTTCCCTCGTGCCCTTTCAGCTACCTTCATGCCTTTAGAGCTTCCTCACTGCTCTTTCATGCCTATTGCCTAGTACATGCTTAATTTCTCTTAGCTTAACTGCTGGCATCATAGGAGTACATTTACGTTATGATAAAAAGAAGAAGAATATGTAGAGGGTTCTTGTAGACCCTAGAATGCTTGTCACCAAGGCAGTTGCCAAAGTACAAGACCAAATTGTGTGGTTCCTTGGCTGCATGGAATGCCATTGTGGTTTCCATCATGTCTCGATCAACCATGTTGAGCCAACTTATTTACTGGTCAGGCATCCTAGCTGTAGGTCTTCCCATGAGTAACCCTAGATCTCTCCTCATAGGTCAGAGTCCTTACCGTCTTGTACCCTGTAAGATAGTAAGCATAGTTATACATGATGATAATTGAAGAACCACACCATAAATGTAACCATAGGTAAATAAATAACAATAATCATGAAAAACCGAAATCAACTTTGGACCCCTAGATAGTCCTATCCTGTGCTATGGTAGTGTTAGAGTGAGTGGATTTGCAGGGTCTTCATATCATTCTTCATGGGTTAAATTATAATGAATCTAAACCTTAACCTCTTCTTGTCTTCCACGAATCAACTTTATACAATAGGATCCATGGGCAAAGGTGTGAGGAGTGCGTGGTTAGCCATTGGATTTCAATGCTTCATGTCCCTTCAGCTGGTGCACAGTGGAAAAGGTCCCTTATGCTCATTGCATGACATATATCTATATTTGGTAGGAAAACTAGTAAGACCTATGTTCATCAAGCATTTACCTCCTTCCTTCAAGCTCTCACGAATATTTTCTAAAATAAAAATCATCAAACTCCTTGAGGTTCACCCTTGGGTGAGAATTATGCTTCATATGTAGGAAGCATGGCCAAGCTTCATTGGCACTTAAAGTGCATATCTATGGACCAAAAATTTTTTATTCTTCATTCTAGAATATCATCGGGTAAAAGAAGACTTCATGTTTTATATGAGAGGCATATTCTTCTCTTTTCTCAACCAACCATCAACTCGAAGCACTTGACCGTTACATTTAGTTCCATTTTCGGATTATAATCAGGCCGACATCCTTTGACATAGTTTGACCAGCCATTTTGGGTCCAAACATTGAAAGGAAATTCACTTAGTTTATTCATAACAACGTAGTGTCGCACTTCTAGGGAGTGATTCGTTATTTTCTCAACGTCGCATAGTCGCACCTTTGGTAAGTCACATCTATGGCTACTTTCACTTAGGCACAAAAATGCTACCTCACAACCTATGTGGGATCATGACTTAGTGAAGGTCGCATGGTCAGAGTTGATGGCTAGTAGCACTTTTGAGAAGCTTTCCTAAGGAATTGTAACGAGACCCAATGACTTAGTTGAAAGTCCGACCCCCTAGAGGTTGCCAGGTCGCAACGTAGTGCAGGTCACATATCCTGGGAACTCGCCTGAGGTCTTTGAATGTGACATAGCAATTATTAGTCGCATAGTTAGATCTTGAGCAAGGTCACACTTTTGGTTGTTTCTTGAGGGTGAGGAGTCCGACTTAGCGAATAGTGTAAGAAAAAAATTCACTTTTGAGCCTAGTATCTCAATCTTGATCCTGGAAGGCAGCCTGAAATGAAACGCGTGATTCTTGTGTGGCCAGGATCTTGCCAGCAAACTTGGGAATGCCGAACGTTTGTTGGAATGTTTGTTCTTGCTCCCTTATGGATCTCACATACAATATTTCCTTTTCTCTAAGTGATTTTACATGTTTGTAGTCTTGATAGCATACAATAGGCTTGATCTTGTCATGTTGTGACTTTACTGAAGGCCCATGTATTATGGGCAGATGAAATCACTCATGTGAATAGTTTTATCACCAGGGTTTTGAGAACTCTTGCCAAACCTTGCCTATGTTTCCTCCAAATCTAGAAGCATAATTGATAGTAAGTTCATTTCATCCACTCCACGACTCATCATCCTCCGACAAGAGCGTGAATTCGACCTCTGTGTGGGCATCTCTATAACGCTTAGGTACCATGACCATCGATTTTTTTTAATTCACTTTCATTTTGTATAAAGTGACATGGCAAGCGTCCTAGTAAACCTTCCCATTGCAGCGATGCTCATTCTCTGCTCAACCCTGCAACATATATATTAAGAAACGTTCCTGTGGCAATAAAATGGCTCAACACTTTCTGATTTTTTAAATTCGAGTTGTCCACCAGTTATTATGGGAAAGTCTTTCCACTGATCACATGTATTCCACCCTAAAGTTGGCATTTGCATTTCAATGTTTCTGAAGAAATTGATGCTTGGCTGCAGAGAGTGTCTAGGTATACTTACTACATGCTCAATTTCGGATAATAACCCTGACACAACCACTAATGTGATTTATGGAAATGCGATTATTTGTTTCTGATCCTTTGAAAACAAATGCCTCTCATTGGGCCCTTTGTTAATTGATATGTAGAACCTCACAATGCCTTTTTGGTGAACCTTCTCACTATGTCATTCCCTCTAGATCGATTTGCTAGTATCACTGTGTCTGATGGTCATACCCCTATCCACGTGTATGCATATCATGTTTTCTCCTTTCAACCTGTTACCCTAACATAGTGCTGGTGGGGCCTTGGGGTGTGGGCTACATGGAACTTTCTTTGACATAAAATTAGTGGTATATACACATAATGAACGTTGTTTCTAGTATAACCTTGTTGTGCGCTTCCCCACACATTTTATAATGAGCTAAGAATGTAATGGGCTATTGAAAGGCCCCTTATCTTGTCTTTAGGATTATGAACCAATACGATGCTTTGGAGAACTTCAAGGAGCTCGACTAGTTTCATGCCAAGGTGAGGTTCATGGGTTCCATTAAAGCCACATCTTTGCATTAGGGGGTATTTAATACTGTTTTAGTATTGATGAATGCATATATATGGCTCCTTCAGCTAACTCACTACAAAATATGGAATGAGGAAAAATCATCTTGTCATAATGATATTTCCATGTGTGAGCATGAAAGAGAATAATTAAAAAAAAAGAACTAATTCATTCAACGAGCATGCACCATAAATAATCCAAATTAAGGTGTTATGAATTGCGTGGGTCGAGTGGGTCATGCTCCAATTTTATTTGAGATGAATTTTAACTAGGTACTCACTGGAAGTGCCATCCACCAATGACTATCATAATCCTATTTCACATGGGGATGATGTAATTATGGAGCAAATGCCTTGAAACCCTAATGATCATGCGTTATGAAGGGTGAGGATATTTAGCCATGTCAAATTAGGGTTTCGAGGGTGCGAGAGAAAGACAAAAATGTTGTGACTCTAATGCATATGTTGAGATGGGAGGGGGGGGGGGAACCATGAACCTCGGGGACACGATACGCAATGATTCTTCCCATGGTGCTAGATAATGTGGGTGAGAATGCACCCTCACTCTATGACAATGTAGGGTTTCTCCCAAACCCTAATATGGACAACAAAATGAGAGCCGACCTGAAGCCTTGTAAGTCCACACATAGTGCCTCTACCAATTGACAATGAACATCATAGGAGGATAGGTTTCAAATTCATGGGGCTTTCCATTCTCCTTGCAACAAAAAACCTCCCAACCCTAATTCAAATATAAGGTTCTTAGCTGGGGTAAAGAATGACATGTAGATGTAATGCATGAAGAGTAAGTGGGTGCATCAACATGGTTTGATAGGAAGGGTCACGGGAGGAGTAAATTGCTGAAAACCTTATCGAAACCCTGGCAGCCTGGGGTGAGTGTTGGGGTACCCAAAATTTTGAATATTACCAAAAATTTGGGTGGTGTTGTAGAGGCTACAATAATTGGTGAATCACTAGTAGAATCCAGTATCTCTATCAATACCCCTATAGCAATTCGAGTGTGAATAATGATGCAAGGGAATATTGAATAGATGCTATGGGCACCTCTTACATTTCCATGACCTTTGTAGATATGTCCTCCCTCATGCCTCAGCTAGGTATTGCCAGTTAGTATACGCCCCATTGATAGTTCACACATGCCGGTAGTTAATGATGATGCAAAGAATAGGGCAGAGGGCTTAATGTATTCATAATTTCAAGAGTAAGTTTCTAGTGTTGCTCCACTACCAACGGGCCTGGATAGTACTCTGATGGAGTCACTTCAAGAAATCACAAACGTTGCTCTGCTACCAGCAAGCCTGGTTAGTACCCCAATGGAGTCGTTGCATTACCTCTCTGCGTAGGAATCCTTTCTAGATCCTTTACCCTTTATTGGTTTTAGCTTCTTTTACATGTGCATTTGCACTTATTTATGGGCATTCATTGCACTAGGGTAGATGAGGGATCCTGATTGAAATTACGAGTAAGAGAGGTTGCTCCTTATTTGATAGAAACTAAGAGATATTCTAATTTAGGTTTGCCCTTAAGCCAAGCTCCCACTTCTCTTTTCCAGTTAACAAGTGAACAATGAACATAAGTCATTGAAACAATCAAGACCATGTTGAGCACGGGCTTTAGGTTATGGGTATAGGTTATTTAAACTGATTAGGGTTCCCCATGAGCAATCTATTCTTATTTCCCTTGTTAATAAATTAGACTCGTAGGATAGATATCCAGGATGCAAATTTGATGACTGGCTCTAAGAGAGGCTAACCATTGGTGTAACCATCACAACTTCACACAATCATTGGGCTAGGATTTTGTTTCTAGGGCTACGTGACCAGGAAAATCTCCTAGGGTTTACAAATAGGTGTGAAGAGGGCTAAGAAATGCACCTTGACTAAGAGAAAAAGATGTGAGAAAGATATTCATGGCACCAAAGGTTTGAAATCTTCAGGTTCATGAAGGCTCATGTAGCGGCATGCAACATAGGGGAAATTTCTAGGATATGTCAAAGGTGAGTGTGTGCCAAGTGAGAACGAAAGTGTATGATGCCATGCAATAGATAGGGCTAATGATGTAATGTAATACTGTGTGTAGAAGAGATCAACTAATTGTAACTAAAGGACCAATGGGACACATATGCAAGGATTTCATGAATGCCATGCAATAAAAAACAAATGCAAGGCCATGAGTGCAGAAATAAACAAGCAGGGAGCTAACTACGTACAATAAAGAAAATGAATCACGACAAATTTAACTGCTAAAGAAAATTCTAATTAGCCAACTGATAAGTAAAACTAAAACCTAACTAGTCTAAACCCTAAATCCTAATTTAACCAAAGCATAGGTTCAATTATGTAAAATAAAACTTCCAATGCAGCCACTGTAGCAGTTCCCAAGTTGCAAAAACAAAGATGAAGATAATTAGAAATTGTGGAAAGAGTTGTGCAAAAACTAACATGCTTACCTATAAAGCATGTGCAACACAAAGAATATCTTGTCCACCTATAGGGAAACATGTCAGAGAAGAATTTTCAAGGAAAACTACAACCCAATCCTGGTAAATCGAACCACAAACATGAAATTTATAGTCACCCAGCCATAACATACATCCGTTTATACTTAACCCTAAATCCAAAGAAAGTAAGGCAAGATGTTGCTGACTAGTAAGGAGTCTGCTAGATTAATTCGGTCAACAACCCTATCATGATGTAGAGGATGTTCAACTTGATAACCCTGAAAAGAGGGGCCTTTGTCAAGTGTCACTACGATCCGTGAGGATTCAAACAAAGAAACCCTAGTTTGAAATTGTTCATAGACTTTCTCAAGGACGTGAGGACCTGACATAACCGTGAGCTGAAGCTAAAGTGCTTCATCATCTTGGCCAACCTATGAACCTTCAAACAACATGCCATCCAATATTGGCAGCTTCGCAATATTTGTAGATGGGTGTATATAGTTATCCTTGGTTGTGACCAGACAACTATTAGTGAAAATATTATGGATTGGGTCCATAGTTTGAATGCTGACAGATTGGCAACTCGAAATATGAGACTCTTTAGATTCCCGAGAATGAACTAAATCAACTACAAGAGTGTCAGGTAAAGGGGAGATCAGGCGATTGACACCTTCCCATATAGGAGATTGAAAGGTGTCATTTGATTGCATATGTTGACAGATTGTATTGGCTGGGAGACAATAAAAAAGATTCGAGACAATGGCTAGAGCACTCCCTTCAACAAACAAATTAGGATATAGAGGTTGATGCGCATTAGTTGAAAGGTGATGGAAATATTTGCTCAGAGAGACGTTGCTCAAATCAGAGGGTTTCCAAGATGAGCTCGCATCTAATAGGATGATGCTGAGAGGAGCGTGATATGCATAAACCCTAATTTCAGAAACCCTAATTTGACTTGGTTTAGGGGTCTCATTAGGAACGTGAGAAATTGACATAACCATTAGTGGAAGTTGAAGTGCCTCAAATTCCTGATGAGTCCCTAAACGTTTGAAAGGTGGGTCACCAAATTCTGCTGGCTTCATAAGATCAATAGAGCAACACGTAGGATAATCACCAGAGGTAAGAGCGAATATATTTATGGTAAAATGAGAATTGTTGAAACCTCCAGTTTGATCAAGTTGGGTATCTTACACATAAGGCTCTTCTTGGCTTGGGGGTGAAGTAGGATTAATGAGGGAAGCAGCTTGAGCTAGTGAGATGCAAGGCCCTCTTCTTCACTTGTTAAAGACTGCGAGTGGAAAAGATTAGGCATAAGGGATTCAGACTCTGCATCCTTTGACTATGAAATTGTTGGCTTATTAGGGTTTGACCCAGGTTCAAAGTTAATTTAGCCAAACAAATCCTGATACTACTGGCCCTTTCGGCAACAATCTGCGGAGCATAGACTGAGGTCTCACCCGAAGTAGTATGGGAGGGTGCTAGAACTAGGTTTTCGCACCTTGGAGATGTTTGATGAGTACAAGTGGTCTGTGGTTTGACCATGCACACAATTCGCTACACGCACTTTCCCATACCTCACAGCCTGATATACTACCTTCGCACAACCCTATCGAGGGGCTGAACATCGCGCTCTGTGTTATTACCCAAGACCTCAATGGTATTCCAACGTTATTTAATTAACTTTGCCTACTTGAGTGCTTTAAGTATACTTAACAATATAAACCATTGATACAGGTGCGCGTAGTAAATAAATAGTATATTTGCATATCATATCAAACATGCATTAACCAAAGAATAGATGCACAAAATTATGATAAAACTTCTCTTTATTAATTCCTTCCTTGATTACAGACTTGAATTCGCCCTGTGCACTCATCTGTAGGGGTCCATGGACTCAGCTGCAGACTACTAGGCCTCTGCACACTCAGCTGCAGAGCCTTCTCCTACTCTATGACCCAAAGACACACTTTACACTTGCGACTTAATCACTTAGACTTCTTACTCTTCTCTATCCTTATCTATCTTTTACACTTAGAGCCTCGCTCTATTTATATAATCCCATGGTCCGTGGACCATGGGTAGGTCTATCGAGCTGACATTACATTACAAAACTAGGGTGGACAATCGTGTGACTCTATTATCCTTTCACGTCCTGGGCCCATGATTCCTGGAGCTTTACAAGAAAATTCAATCAAAACTTGGGCTTTGAGCCCCAAAACATGCCTTGGGGGGATTCCATGCCCAACAAACCTCCAATAAAAACATCATGACTCACCCTCGAGTCACTTTTTTGGCATGACGATCTTTGCGTGGAGTCCCTCCAACTGTTCTTGAGTTGTGCAGAGGTCAGCAGTGCACTGTACTACTGCTTGTTGGATCTATTGCATATGTTGTTCCGAGACCTCTGTGTCTAGAGTGCTTCTCTACATCAATGTATGCATCCCATGTATGTGTGTAAGCTTGCCTTCAATTTCTGCCATGATGGTGAAGGCCTCGTCGATCCAAGGCTAGACACACACTTTTAGGATTGCTTCCATATGTTGTGCCACATCCACCTACTCCTTCAATGCTTTAGCCTACTGCATCCATACAAGCCTCTGGGTGAGTATCATTGTTTGCGCAGTTCCTCAGACACTGTCATACTGTTGTTGGAGTTCTCCTACCTCTTTCTCTAAGTGATGGATGTTGGGGTCCTCCTACAAAGTTGTGAAGACCTCAAGTGATTCTTCCAACATGCTGGTGCAGTCTCACACTGCACCTTTGATTTCCTACAATCCCGCTATCATAGCGCTAGTGCATTGTTCTTTGACTTCTGGGGGAGTGGATAGATGTGCCTTTAACTGTAGCTCAATGATCTAAAGATTCAGCTCCAGCTGAACCTTTGTCATTTCCTCTCTGGCCTCACGAACCCCTGTCACTAACCTGTGGATTTGCGCCTTTGCTGGGATGGCCAGCTCTAGGATGCTTCGGCAAGCATCATCTATCACTAGCACCAGCTGTCGATTTTGTGACACCAATTCATTGTGCTGCAAGCTTAGTTGTTCCATATTTATCTTCTTCTCACTAAGGACTTGGAGCGTGCGACTCTCCCTAGCTCGCAACTCTACAGTTATCCCATCCTGCAACACATATAATGTCTCGCGCAGGGGGGCAGTGAGACTAACACTGAGACCTTTAAGCGTTGTTATAGAATTTTTGGGAACTTCAACGCCAATCATAAATGTCCATAAAATGAGGGCTCCTAAGTCCCTAAAAGTGTTGCTTCACTGCCTAAAGGAACAAGGTCAGCTGATTACATCATCTCCCAGAAGTTCTCGACTGAAAACTGCTCATAAATGGTCAAAACTGGACCATACTGAAAGCCCAGTGCAGAGGGTGCGATGCATATCATCTTCCCAGTGTACAAGGTGCGATGCATACTAAATTGCTCCTCTGTAGGGTGCGATGGTCGGGAATGGACAAATGGCAGGGACAAAATGCGAGGTGGAAGATCATGGAATCTTCCAGAAGCCTCCCCTCTGACACTTGCCTCTCTATTTTTGACCAAGGATGAGTAGGAGATCATCATTCTCCAAGTGGAAGCAGGAAATATCAGAGAGAAGACACTAATCAAGACCCCAGAAGATGACTCACCTCCCTATAATCATCTATATATGGATGCCTCATCACAGAGATCCAGAGGCTGGAATTTTGTATCGTATAAAGAAGTGTTGTTGGTTTTCTGGTGTACATTCATAGTGTTGGGTCATCTAAGCTTTTCTTGAGGTGAAGAAGGGCTTTCTAGCTGGAGGATGATGCTGGGTTAGAACATATGGTTTTAATCCTCTTGCTACTTTTCATCTTAATAAAGCTATTCAATTTTTTCTCCATATTCTTGTGTACTTGTTTATATATGCATTTGTATGGTTAACACACATCTGGTCCTGTGTTATTTATGAATATAGATCTTTGTTTCTTCAATAGTAGTATGTTGTTGTGATTCCACAGGTGCTCTTTGAAGTTGGGCAGACAAAGAACAAGTGGCGAAGCTCTATCAAGAAGGAGAGGAAATAAAGCGTAAGACTAAGGTTGGTCTTCTTGGTTCTCCTCTTGTCTATTTTCCTAAAGGAAAACGAAAGTAGACTTTACTTGTTTGTTTCTAAGATAGCCACCCATCTTAGTGGGAATAGCAGCATCCGAGTGGACATTATTCTAGGTAACAAAATGGCGACTCCACTGGGGAGCGACTAGATTGTTTGTTAGCCTATCTATCTTTGTTTATTTTATAAACTTACAGATGGAGCCTGAAGCCAAGCCAGCAAGCCTTCGAACTGCATTTGTTATACAAATGAAAAGTAGATCAATGCTGCTTCATTCTATCTCTAGGTTATGTTTATGAATTAAACAATCGATCTGCAAAAAATATAATTTCCCTAAGTGGTGGCTCTAGTAACCTCTTTAGATCACCCCTGTGTTTTACATATATTGAACATTACTCACTCGGCTTAAATCCATGAACTGAATTGCAAACTGTGAGTGAAAACTTGTTTAAAGTCTCACACTGGTACCATCGCACCCTGCCTTCAAGGCAGATTGTATGCATCGCACTTCCCAAGTGCAGTAGGTGTGCTCCATATTGGTTTCACTGTGTAATAGGTGCGATGGTCAGGGAAGGTTAACTTTACCTTCAGACTGTGGATTTTTCTCACTATTTTCAGTCCTATTCAGGAGTTTTTCTATCTGTAGTCAATGTATCTTTGTGAAAACCCCCTTCTCTTGCATTATTCCGCCTCCTTAGTGCAAAGAACTGTAAGTGTTTTTATGTATTGTGCGCCATTTTCAGTTCTCTTTTGTGAAAAAGTAGCATAGTCGAACTATCGTTTCTGGATATAAAAGTGTCATAGCTGTCGTTTTCAGTTTTAGAAGAAAATCCCATTGTTCTTGATAGTCGATTATACAATTACAATTGCATATGATTTGAATTAGTAGTTTTTTAAAGTGTTGAAAAGCAATTTTCATTTCAAAATTGCAAAGTGTCTCTCTTACCTTCACTTCATTTTGAAAAAGAAATTTGTTGAGCACTGTCGCTTTGAAAATAATTTAGATTTGCACATAGCTTTCTTATCATCATTCATACATTAAGAAGGCTAAAAACAAATACATGCATGTGCATTTGCATTTCGACTGCTTGGTTTGATTTAGGACAACACATTTAGCGTGTGCTTTGTGCTCTTTGCAGAAAGATTCTTAACTTTCTTTCCTTAGTAGCTAGGATTTTCATTGCCAAAAGAAGATTAAATGTTTGTTTATCATATTAGACTGCATTTTAGGAATTGTATACACATCACGTAGTGAACCTGAAAGGAAATTTTTTAAGAAAGATCAACTTAAAATAAATTTAATGAATCTAACAACGCTTTGGAACCTAACACACAACATCTAGAGGTCTAGGCTAGAGACATATTACGGCGTCGTAAAACCTGGTAACTGTTGTTTTCAGTGTTGGTTGGGTGATTCCTCCACTCTGAGACGACAAATGCCAGTACGGGCTTGTGCTCCCACGTACCGTCGAGTATATATTGGGAGACCACAATAGGCTGCATCCTTTATCCTTAAGAAGCTGTGTCGGCCGCCCTATTGATCACAATGCATTGAACACAGCATTCGGGAAGATTGACTTCCGTACCATAAAAAGTATTCTGCAGTTTTGCAATTGGTTTGGTAATCCTCTCTACCTAGATCTCCAGAGAAGTCCATTTTTCTCCTTTTTAGACTCCTTAAAGGAAAAGGTCCTTTGAGCGCTTGTCACTTCAGGCTCAATAAAAATCGAAGGCGACTAGAGTCATCTTTTGTTTTTTCTCGACTCTTTAAAATTGAAAAAAAAAGTTGTGTCAAAGCATCTAAAATTCATTTAATTCGGAAAACATTTTTTCCCTTTTTATTTTGAGTTGATCAAGTAATCCAAAATCGTGGAAGAAAGTCAATCAAAACCCCGTCCTTCACGGAGACTTACAAGTCAACTGTCGTTGACTCCAGAAGCGAAACCATTCCAGACGAAGCGAACTCGTTTAACCGGATCAAAGTCCCCTAGGTTGGTTGGAGCATGCACTCCAAAATCCTCAAAGACTCTGGTTACTCCGAACATTTCTGGTATCCTTGCATCTACAAAAGAAATTCTGCAACAGCAAAAGGACATTACAACTGATCCTAGTGTGACGGTTAACATTTCTATTCCTAAACTGGCTCCATCTACAGCCAATTCAGAAGGTGTTACTACCCAACCGTCGGTTTCTGCAGAACTTACATCTTCTTTGGCACCAGAAATACTTTACGGACCTGACAGTCTGCCTCTTCCTCCTAGATTGATTGCCATAGAAAAGATTGTGGAAGATCCTCCATCTAGCACTCCAACGCAACTTGGAGCTGGGATCGCTATGTATCCTTCTTCATCAGTAAGATATTCACCTTCCATCAGAAGTTCTTGAAGAATCGCTGAGGAATATTTTGGATAGGCTTAATATGTCTGAACAACCGTCAACATCAAGGTCTGTGTTACCCGAAACAACAACAGCAGAAGCTCCTTCTGCTATTCTGACAATGTTCACCGGCGTGCCATCTGTCCCAACCAAAATAGAACAATAACCAAAGTTCTTGGATCTTTTGCTTTTCACCTTTGTCAATTATTCTTTCATCACAGAGAGTACTGCATCACACCTGTTAGATTCCTATACCAATAGGTTTCATTTTTCATGATTGACAGTGGAAGTGCTAAATATGTTCATCCCTGCATGCTGCAGAGGTTCCATATTTTGTATACAGGCAAAGAAATTTAAAAGATGAAAAGAGGGTATGCCTTAAAAGAATAATCAAAAGGCAAGAAAATCAATTGGTCAGAAAAAATAATGAAAATGAACCCCAAACCAAGGACCAGGAAAGTGGCTAGTTAAAATGCCACTGCTATCTTATTTTGCAAGATTACCATGTGGAGGTACTGCTGCTCATTTCATTTGATGGATGGCCCAACAGTTCAATCTATACCATGCCATGTTTAAATTACTGTTGTAGAATAGAGAAAGAAATACCTGTCCAAACAGTTCAAGCTTGGCAGATGGCTAGCTAGGTAGAGAATTTAAGGAGTCCAACTGCTTAATTTGGGCCCTTGGAAGAGATAAGGGTGCATTTAGATAGGAGGATAGTCAAAAGAAAAAGGGACAGTCAGGGTTTGCCAGTTAAAGTGCACCCAATGCAAAGGAAGAAAAAATGTTAGGTGTATTAAGCTGGGTAGGTAGTTTGAAGTTGCAGAAGCAGAGTGATAATCACTTGTGGTCTTGTCAAGAAATACTTATCTCACTTATGGCATTAGCACCATGGCGGTTGTTTGATGGTACAACAAGGAAGCATGACTAACTCCCCCTTCATCCCCTCAGAAATCATTCACTAACATCCCCTCAAGGACCTTGGGATCTGCCCAAAAACTCCATGTTCACTCCAGTCTCGTTAAAAACCAAGTTGACATCTGAGTTGACTTAGTCAAAAGAAGTCACATTTCTTGTGTAAAATTAATCTTTACACAATCCATTCATTTCCTTATGCTTAAGTCTCCATTCTGTAAACTTAGCATACATCCATTTCCTTTTCATTCCATATTAACATCTAACCCTATTATCTAGCTCCCTAAATCATTTTCCCTACCCCTATTCTACAAGAAACTATATAAAAACCCCAAATAACACTAAATATTCCCCCCATGGCAACTATAGCCAAATAAATACAAGTTGGGAAACCTTAGGTCCATTTGGGACCCATTGTTAGCCCCTTCGCGTCATTACCCTTGGGATTTATTAACTTTTGGTTAAATAAATAACCATATTAAACCCCCCCCACACATAAAGCCATACCATTACCCTCCGCTCATACATATTACTATGGATTTCGTTTAAACACTTGGTTGAACGAATAACTATACTCCCGCACCAAAATACATTAATCTTTAACCTAAAGTCCAAAACCCACCCAAGGCCGCGAATAATTAATGTTTATCGGGCATGCATTTCTACTAAACCCCGATCACTTTTCCCTCCCATCCACCGTAGGATCGGCCCTCCTAGATCCGACGGCCCTAATGAATATCGGGCACCCCTTCGTAGTGGTACGATAGTACCCGATGATCAACGGTTTCACTGCCGTACACCGGGACAGCTATCGGCCGCCTATTGCATCGGGCCGCCCCTAACGCATACCACTCCCATACCAAAAGCGGTCCGACGTAAACCACTTACCACCCTCCCCGCTTGCCTACATCACCACATGACGATGCTGCCACATCACCTACCACTGTGATGTACCTGTGCCATGTCACTTGCTGACGTCATCACCCTGCCACCGTGTCATGATGACATCATCATCTACATCACTCGCCACGTCATCTTCCGTACCTGCTACCCGACAAAAAATACGTCATGATGACGTCATCTGAGGAAAGCACCAAAAAGCGCCAAACTTCCAAAATTTGGTTAAAAGTCGTGAAAACGACTATTTTGGGTTTATTTATGTTTTCGTTGTGTAAATGACGTGCATGCGTTTTTCCGCTATTTTCACTCCCGGAGCTTCTACAACCTATCAACCTGCAAATTCGACACCATAGTTCGTCTTCGCAGCTCAACCTGTACCTGTCAAGTGCCCTCAGCGCCCTGTAAAGAGGTATTTATCCGCATTTCACCTGAGTGCCCTGTTTTTCTATTCTCTATTCAAAATTGCCAAAGGTACCTAGATTTTATCTCCATTAGCACTCCTACCAATCCTCCCCTATTCGGCATTTCTTATTGAGCTGGTAATTCACAGCAAACTTGCAAATTTCAACTAATCTCCTCTGCAAACAAGCCATTCCTACACTCTGTTCGTCTATATTCGCTCACAAGCTCCACCAATCGCTCAAACTTTGAGTTAAATTAGCCGAGCGCCCTATTCCGATTAATTTCTACCTATTGTCTTAAAGGGGAACCCTCAGTTTCCCTTTCCCTTTGCAGACTTTCCCCCTTGGGAAAAATTCAATACAAATCCTCTCGGTGTTCTTCCTACAAAGCTTGTGATTTGGAAAAATTGTGTGAAAAACCCAGTCAAAGGGCTGTAAATTTGTTATTCATCATAAACTAAATACATAGAAATTGGTTTGGGAAGGAAAGTCAGTTTTCATACTGCTGTCAATATCCTCTGAGCTTAAATTCCACTTCCTATTGTTGTTTGACACCTACATTGCCATCCATACTACCACTATCAGATATGGAGACTCTAGTAGCCTTGAACATTGCTCCTTTAAATGCTCCACATATGGACATAGAGTGGCTACCATTAGCAGACAGAGACTTTCAGATCAGAGATATGATGGGCCTTACTTCTCACCTCAAAGCTGTGGGCCAATTCAAACACAATCACAGGAATAAAACTGATGTTTTAGGGATTTGGCAATCCAGCATGCCCATCTATTACCTTCCAGAAGGCAATGTGCTACCTGAGTTCATCCACCTATGCCATGCACACTATGAACCCACTCTGAGGGAAATTCTCAATCCAGATGGGTCTGTGCTCTTCTATATCGCTCCTCAAGCCATAAATGAAATGATGAACTTTGAGCCTCCTCAAACTCTGGTTCCCCTCATAATGAAACTCTTGCTGGATCAGGGTCCAAGGCTCTCCAAAGTAGAAATATCAAGAGTTCGTCAGCTGTTTATGAACCCAGAGTGCCAATATGATCATCCTCCTCCCTATCATCAGGTTTCATTTAATGAAACATGCAAGCTCATGGCGGACATGATTTCATACATCTTAGGATGCAAAACAAGAGAATTTGTGGATGAGTCTGTATTCTTTCTCCTAACCATATTCACCCCAGGGCAGCCCCCTGCTGTCATGTATGACTATGCCACATTCATAGCAAACAAGATACATGAACAATTCATGATGATGGAGAGCGAAAGATTGTTTAAATACACTTCTTATATATACCACTTGTTGCTCTACTATCACCCAGATAGTTTCAAGGTTCCTCTCAAGAGATTAGACCCAAAGGGAGAGAGGAGATCTGTAGTTTATTGGACCTCAGTTTTCCATGAAGTCCACCATTCTCCATACACATATTGTGAATTTATTGACCTATTCATTTACCCTGCTACTTGCTTATTGATGGTGACTCCTCCTACCAGGCTTACTGCTGAAATGCAAAGGATCTTGCATTTTTCTAAGGGCTACAACATTGGTGATTGGTACTTCTACCAAAACCACACAGTAATGAGAATTTATGGGTGTGAGTTGTCTCCCTATAAGCTGCCAAGATATGTCCCGATGAGACTTTTTGCGTTGGAATATTTCAGGCAATTCAGTACTGCAGACTTGACCCATTTCCATGGAAAAAACAAGAAGGAACAACTTAAAATCAGACACCAGTTGGGTCCCTTTGTTTTCAACAAAAGGGAAGAAGCATGGAAAGATGCAGACAACATGCTAGGACAAGAACTCATGCTGAAACAGAGTTTCTACTCGGCACCATATGACCCTGAACACTTCATAAGCCTTAGAAGAATCAAACATAGCCTTTCAGGATATGTGCACCAGCTACTCCCCCACATTGAACAATATGCCAATCAACTAGAATGGGTAGAGGGCACCTTAGATGATGAAGAGCTCACTGAAGAAGAAAAATTAGAGAGAGACATGAAAGAAATTGAGAAAAGGATTGACCTAGATTATGTTGCACAGGTCACCTTCACACAGCCTCAACCAGCAGGAGCAAGCACATCAACTACTACTTCAAGGCAGCCTGCTAAAGAGGTCATATCATCAGCAAAAAAGGGAAAAGAAATTGAACATTCTGAACAGCAAAGCACAATGGAGGAGCAACCATCCTCAAATCTGAAAAAGGGTCAAGAGCAAAGCCCTTTAACACAAACAAAATCACCTAAAATCCCTATGCTACAAACTCCTCACAATGAGAAAAGAGGTAAAAAGAGGGATAGAACAGATGGGATACCCACAAGAACATCCACAGACCAGCAAGGAGAAAAAAGGTAGAGGCTAAATCCCTATGCCAAGGAGGAAATAACTGAAGAGATCATAGGAAACATCAGGGGTGAAGGGACTTCTGAGCAGTAGATCCCTCCTATCTTGCAAACATCGGCCACCTCCTTTCAACAAGAGCAAGAGAAACAACCAGGTGGGGAGGTTTCATCCTCCCAACAGTAGGCCCAAAGGGGCTCGGATATAAAGAAGGCATCCATAGAGATTAAAGCTAGAAACGAGCCTATAAGGTTCCAGCTTTACAACCAGTTAATGAGAATGGCTCCGAGAAATGAGCAAAGGCTAATGGAATCCTATGATATAGAAGCAGGGAAGATGATACTCAGTCACTTCAGGCCTACTACACAGTAGCCACAGTCAGCTGCATATTACATTAGAACCAATCTGGAGGTACTAGCAAAAGATATACATCCTTTAGACCAGATTGAATTACATAAGCAGATAGGAGAAATGGTTTATTCTACACTGGCACACAAGGCTCTATTGGCCCACAGATTGCAGAAATCTCTATACAATACTTCTGCCCAGTTAGAGCTGGAAAAAGCATCATCGTTGGCCAAGGATAATAGGATAAAATTCTTGGAGGAGATCATCATAGAGTTGGTACATGATCCCAAAGATCCCAAAGGCACACAGGCCTTGATTAGAAAAAAGGAGGAAGACATAGCAGCATTAAGAAAACAAATGAAGCTACCAGTCACCATACATCCTCAAACTGCAGAAGTGGCACAACAACAAGAAGTAGAGGATGTGGTAAGCTTACTTATGAGGATGAATGAAAGGATAATGGAAACAGAGAAAGCATTGGAGGAATCTCAACGAGGGAAATAGCTAGAGTTGGCCCCTCAATCATCCCAAACTGCTCCAATAGTAACAACCCCAATAATTACAGCTCCTCCAACAGCAGTTACTTCAACAACACCTCCCCCAAGTTCAACTTCAGCAGCAGGTGCATCCACTTTAGCAGATCCAACAACAGCAGCAGTGCAAGAAGCCAGCCTGAGCATGGAGGCCATGATGAAAGAGATTAAGGCTCTTGAGTTGCAAATGGCAGAGATGAAGGAAACAAAAGAAAAGCTAGCTAAGATTGAGGCTAGTTATGATAAGTCAAAAATGACAGTTGTTGAGAAAACCAAGGAAGTAAAGGCCTTGGAAAATAAGATAAAGGCCTTGGAGAAAGACCTAACTAAGATAGAAACAATTTTGTGGAATAAGATTGGTCAATCTTTTGCTGAACAATGGATGGGAATACAAACCATGTTTGACCAAGTAGAATTGATGGCTGTAGCTCAGCATGAAACTCATAAAGCAAGAACATTGCTAGCGAATAAGCCTGAGAAAGCTTCTCGATCGATTCACTTTTTGAATACTAATACTGGTGACCAGCTGGCAGCACTAAACATCCAGAACAGGACAAAGACTATAGTAAGAGTCAAGAAGGTGCTGACCATGAGGAATTTTGTCCAAACTATAGAAAGGAAGTGCCAGGAAATGCAGATAGAGGTAAATTCTTTTAGACAGAGGCTTGCAAATTTACAAACCAAAGGTTTACCCAGTCTAGTTACTAGTTCTGGAAGACTACTAAAACAGGAACAGTATGCAAACAGGCTCAGTACCTTCATATAGAATCAAATCACAGCATCATCCAGCAGCATAGAAGTAGTCCCTCCCACAGGGCAGAGTTTATATGACAAGTTGGAGGATTTGTTTTACATAGAGCATGAGGTAGCACACCTTTTTCCAGTTTGGCCAAATTATTATACCTACATTGAAGCTGATGAAACATTATACAAGTTAAGAAAACATCAATTGCCAACTGAGGATTGGTGGCAAAGTCTGCTTCAGATTTTTAAAGTAGTTTGAATCTCCTCTTATTTATTGACTGCATGAGGAAATTGTATAATGTGGCTCAGCTACCATAAACTTCAAATTAACAGTAGGTGAAATTCGCGCTAATATTCAAAAGCGCAGAACAGGTGTCACAAGACAGCACTAAAGGACAACATTTCAAGGAAGCGGTCACCCACCGATAGCCAGAGCCAAAGGGTCAATAACACACAGGACACCTGCCTCAACGAGTAAAGAGTTTTAAATTCCTTAGTTATTTCTGCGCGATTTTTCCACAAATCGTTATTAATTATGTCAGAAGTAGATGGATACATTAATGTCCATATATTTCCCTATGGGATATTTTGTAAAAACTCCTATATATACTTGTAAAAGATATGTATAATGGGTTGATGATTTCTTCTTTCTGAACTGCACTGTAACATATCAGACTGTGCTAATACAAATGGTTGTTGAAGTTCACTGTGTCTGAATGATCTGAGGGTGGATTGGATGTTCTGGGACTTGCTACAGAATTCCCGTGTCATGCTAAGGAACAATAAGTTGTACTAAACCATGTTTTTTATTCTCTATATTTGTTAATTCCATGTATGTTTCATGAGCTTAATAACAGAGAAGAACAATAGCATAGGATTTGCTTGAATGCACCCCATGTTCAGTCTCTACTGTTAATTATGTTTTCTTCAGGATTATTCATGAATATGAATTCTTAACTACTCATGTTCGCACTAGTTCTCTCATTTTGAATATTGTTTAGGAATTCTTAATTTCTCCTGCACAATATTCATCCATTTTCCCTCTGTCAGTATAGTGAAATATTCTTGATTGCCTTTCATTCCCTGAATTCATTCCATCATAACCAGATTTGAAAGTTGTTCCTAGCATGCCTATCCTGCTCTATGGCACTACCTTTTCACCAAGAAGCTCTTTCAATAATTACACTCTCAGTGACTCCATTACCCAATAGAAAAAACAATTATACACTTGCATCCCAGTTTTTTCTGAGATCACCATCCAACAAACTTAAAACCAAACCTTGTTCATCATAACTAGCCTAAAACACTTCAAAAAAAAGCTAAATTACAAAGAGAGATCCCTCTCTGATTGCAGGTAGGCTAGAGCCTACAGCTAAAAGATTGGTTAGTGGTTACCTCAGCCGTATTCCCTACAGGAAGCAGGGAACAACCTGAGTGATAACATCATTGGCGACTCCACTGGGGAAAATCAGTTTCCTTCTTTCAACATAGTCAAAGGAGATTTCAAGCTTCCTATGTTTCAAAAGAATCTCCTGTGATTGTAAACGTTCTCAGAAAAACACCAAAAACAAATCTAGAAGCTGGCTCCAAAGAGGAAAACTTGTTACACAAGGTCAAATCCTGACCCAGATCCTTCAGCTGTTTTTGAAAATCCCAATCTAATTCCTAAGATCCTTAGGAAACAAGAGAAACAAGAACACTTTGCTGATTCAAGTCCTGAAACAGTTCAGCAAAGCTACATTCCAACCCCTGCTAAAGCTTCAGTTCGTCCTCATACTGCCCCTTCTTCCCTTAGTTCTTCATCCACTTCTCAAGGCACATTCCCTATGCTCCCATCTACTACACACATATCTACTATCGTCCCTGTCATTCCAGCTGTCCCTTTTCTTCCTATTGTCCCATTTATCCCTGTAACTATGGAAAATCAGTATGCTCTGTTACAGTTACCTACAAATCCAGGGGCTATGCCTCAGGATTATCAAAGTAAGATTACTTATTTTGATGGTGCTAGTTCCTATACAACCCAAATGCACACCAAGAAGATGCAAGACTATTTTGAAAACTATGAAATTGATGATGATGGAGTAAGGATGAAGATCTTTGTTCAAAGTCTAACTGGTCATGTAAGGACCTGGTTTAGGTCGCTTACTGCAAACTCTATAGCTGATCCCGAGGCCCTATATCAAGTCTTCCTAAACAGATGGGAAAAGGAAAAAGACCCTTTACATATATTAACTGAGTATGACAATTTAAAAAGGGGTTCACAAGAGACTGTCCAAGATTATTGTGCTAGAATTAAAAATACATACAATGCTATCCCTCAGAACCTTAGACCCCCACCTGACTTAGCCTTGATCAAATTCCCTGATGGATTTGACTCAGACATGGCATACCAGCTAAGGGAAAGAGCCCCTCCAAACCTAGCAGACATGCATAATGTAGCTGTTAGTGTAGAGGCAAATTTGATTTCCAAATGAAAACGAGCTAGAACTGAAAGAAGAACAACATTCAAAGAAGAATCTTCAGCATTTGAGCAAAAACTTGATGCAATCATCAAAGGAATGGACAGATTGGGAGACTGGGTAGAGACCATTGAAAGAAAATCATCCTAGGAAGGGCAACCAAGTAACTCTACTAGAACTCCAAACTTTAGAAAAGGCCAAAACCCTACTACTGGAAGGACTGGACCCGATCAGAATATTAGACCTCCATTTCAAGAGAATTATGTAGAAGCCTCAACCTCAAGTGAACCGACAGAGGACCCCCACATTAACTTAATTGGCCTTGATAGTGAACCACAAGTTCTTCTAACTCAAGATGACCAAGAGGCCCATGAATTCAATCAATTTCAAACCAAATATGGAGAGTCATTTGATTTTAGAGAAGGCTATGATGCAGTAGTCTATGAGGTTCATAAACAGTACAAATTAAGAAGAAGAACCATAGATGTGCCTCAGCCTACCAATCTGAAAGATACTAAACAACTGAAGAAAACAAAGGATAAAGTTGTCTCAGCAGAATCCTCTGATAAAACACACCCAAAGGAAGTCACTGTCGAGGATATATCAGAATTACAACCTTCAAGAAACAATTCATTCACACCCCATTCTTCAATAGAATATTTGAATAACCCTCTAGAAAATAATGACAAATCAGATATACCTGATAATAGTACCCGTAACCAGGAGAAAGTCAAAGAAAGCTCAGCTAAAAAATAGAAGCTTGCTGCCCTAAATGTAAAGAATAAGATAAAAAAACCTTTTAACTTGGAAACAGAAATTGGCAAGCTGAAAATTGCCATTCCCCTCTCTGAATTGGCTAAACATGAAGTTTATAGACAACAAATCAATAGGTCACTACAAATATCAGAGAATAAGGATGCAGTCAATGTTTTGGATGATCAACCATAACTAATTTTTGGTCCAGAAGTCAATGGTAAATTAGTAGATGGAGGTGTTCCCCCATTCTATGTGAGCTTAAACATTCATGACAAAGTGTTACATAATGCAATGTTTGACTCAGGAGCTTCCCATAATCTGATGCCTAAGTCTGTGATGGAAAAGCTAGATCTAGACATCACTAGACCCTATAAGGACTTGTTTTCATTTGATTCCAGTCAGGTCAGGTGCCTAGGCCTAATCAAAGATCTTTGTGTTTCTTTAGTCCAGTATCCAGCTAAGACAATCTTGATGGATGTGGTGGTAGCTGACATTCCACCTAAATATGGTATGCTTTTGTCCAGATCTTGGGGTGCCAAACTCCAAGGATCTTTGCAGCTGGACATGTCCTATGCCACAATTTCAGTCTTTGGCCAACCAAAGAGATTATACCGAGAAACATTGATGAAATATGTGATTAGCAGTCAAGAAAAGCCCCAAAACTTCCCCATCTATTCCATTCACTCTGACATGGATTCATTTATCTTATACAACACTGACATGTGTCCAAAAATTGATGTCAAGCTCCTGAGAACAACACAAATAGAAAGAATGAATGAAAAATCAAGTGCTTTAGATAAAAAAAGGTTTTTGTGTGATTAATTCAACAAAGCAAAATGACATATCACATGAGTTACAAAAGCCAAACCTGCCTACTGAACAAACTTGCAAAACTATTAAGGCTATTCATGACCAAGAAATCTTATGGTACTTGGAGTTTGATGGGTCAATAAACAAACTAGGAGCAGGGGCAGGTGTTTGGATACACAACATGCAGAATGACCATGCACAAGGTCATGCATATAGGCTAAATTTCAGATGTACAAACAACATGGCTGAATATGAAGCCCTTATATTGGGTCTGAAACAAATTAGAAGTCTAGGGGCAACTAAGATTTCAATTCTAGGGGACTCAGATTTGATTATACAACAGATGAAGGGAAATTTTGTCACAAATGATATCAGGCTAAGGTCTTACAGAGGGGCTGCAATTGAATTACTTAACATCTTCTTAGAATTTCAGCTCACTAAAATTCCAAGAAGTCATAACCTACACGCCCATAGTTTGGCAACTTTTGCCAGCACTTGTAAACTTCCTTTGTCAACAGCAAGTTGACAAAGTTGAGCCAAGTATATCAGCGAATACAACAAATCTGATGTTGCATCCAACAATCTTTGACTGTGCAAACTTACAAAAGCTAAAACAAACAGATTTTGGTGAAATGATTGAGGAAGAATCTGAAGTAATTGAACTAAAGGATAATTTCCTGCCCATAGGTTTAACTCCCTTAGAAGATATTTTTGATTCAAATGACATTCCTAGAAAGCCAAAAATGCAACCCCTAAATGCAGAAGTTGAGGAATGTAACATTGGGACCATAGAAAATCCTAAAATGATAAAACTTTCTAAAACATTACCTCCTAACAAAAAACTGAAATACATTGAGTTGTTTAAAGAGTTCCAAGATGTGTTTGCTTGGAGCTATGAGGATCTAAAGTCTTATGATACTTCAGTCATCCAACATACTATACACTTGAAAGAAAATCAAAAGCCTTTTAAACATAAGTTGAGGAGAATTAATCTAGTCCTCCTTCCCCTGATGGAAAAAGAAGTAAAACGAATGTTTGAAGCCAGAATCATCGCACCTATTAGATTTTGTGAATGGATTTCAAATCTAGTACCCACTAGAAAGAAAACTGGAGAGATAAGACTTTGTGTTAACTTGAGAAATTTGAACAAAGTCTCTCTCAAAGACCACTACCCCTTACCAAAAATGGATCATATCCTACAAAGGGTAGTGGGGACTTCAAGGATTTCCCTGTTAGATGGTTTCTCAAGATTTAATCAGATCTTAGTTCACCCAGATGACCAAGACAAAATAACCTTTACAACACCCTGGGGAACTTTTAAATATGTCAAAATGCCTTTTGGACCCAAGAATGTAGGAGCCACATTTCATAGGGCAATGGACATAGCCTTTGCTAAGGAAATCCATGATTTTCTGGTCATATACCTTGATGATCTCACTGCTTTCTCAAAATCAGACCAAGAACATTTAAAACATTTAAGACAAGTGTTCCTAATTTGCAGAAAACATGGCATATCCTTAAACCCAAAGAAATCCATGTTTGGCCTGGAAGAAGCCAAGCTCCTAGGTCATATCATTTCAAGAGATGGAATAAGAATAGACCCGGACAAAATTCAAGCTATCCTCCAAGTCCCTCATCCAAGAAACATCAAAGAATTACAAGCTTTTTTAGGCAAGATCAATTTCTTGAGAAGATTCATTCCCAACTTGGCCGAGCTAATAAGATTACTGAATAATATGCTCAGGAAAGATTCTAAAGCTAAATGGAAAATAGAAGCCAATAAATCCTTTGAGGAGATCAAAATAGCTTTGACAAAAACTCCTGTTCTTACAAGTCCTAGGTTTGATAGAGATTTTATGATCTTTTCCTTTGCATCTGAGCATACTATTGTTGTTGTCGTATTACAAAAAGCTGATTCAGGACATGAGAAACCCATTGCTTTTTTCAGCAAAGCACTTAGAGATGCTCCCTTAAAATATCAAATCATGGAAAAACAAGCATATTCCCTAGTAAAAGCCATGAAAGATTTCAGAGTCTACATTTTGTACTCTCATATAATTGCCTATGTTCCTAACACAGTGGTTAAAGACATTCTTACTCAGGAAGGAATTGAAGGCAAAAGAGGTAAATGGATAGCCAACATCTTGGAATATGACATTGAGATAAAGCCAACAAAACTCATAAAAGGACAAGGGCTAGCTAAACTAATGACTGAAACCAAATTTCAAGCCCTAGACATCAATGAACTGGATAACGAGCAGGAGATGGCGAATCCATAGATCAATCAAGCCTTCTTACAATCACCTTGGTATACTGACATATGTTTTGTATTGTTAAACGTGCAAGCTCCTCCAGGGTTATCCAAAACCAAAAAGAGATTTTTGAAAATGAAAACTTCAAGGTTTTGCATCTTAGATAATGTGTTGTTTTGGAAAAATCATGAAGGCATTTTGCTTAATTTCCTAACTTTGGATGAAACTGACAAAGTCCTCAAGGAATTTCATGCAGGAGATTGTGGAGGGCACTTATATTGGAAATCAACAACTGATAAAATCCTAAGGGCTGGGTTTTATTGGCCCTCCTTGTTTGCTGATGTTAAAAAAATTGTAATGTCTTGCCATAAATGCCAAATCTTTGAAGGCAAGAAAAAGCTGCTACCTCTGCCCCTCAAGCCCATCACAACTGAAAGACCATTTCAACAATGGGGTTTAGACTTCATTGGGGAAATTCACCATTCATCTTCTGGCTAGCATAGATGGATTTTGATAGCCACATATTACTTTACCAAGTGGATAGAGGCCATCCCTTGTAGGTAAGCCAATGACTCAATCATCATACAATTCCTAGAGACCAATATCCTATCTAGATTTGGCTATCTAGAAAATATCATTACAGACAATGCAACTGCCTTTAAATCCAAAAAAATGATCAGTTTTTGTCACAAATACCATATTACCCTAGGTCATTCCACAGCCTATTACCCCGAAGGTAATGGTCTAGCTGAATCATCTAACAAAAGCCTCATCAACATCATCAAAAAGATCCTGGAAGAGAATAAAAAGAATTGGCACAAAAAACTTGTGAATGCACTGTGGGCAGATAGATTGACCACCAAAAGATCCATTGGAACAAGCCCATATGAGTTGATTTATGGAATGGAGACAAGATTCCCCTCTTCTCTAGGAATCCCTGTGATCAAGTTACTGCAAGAAATAAAAGCAGAGCCCAATGACATTCAGAGAAGGATCAATCAAACTATTCACTTGCAGCAGACTAGAGAAGAAGCTTATCATAGAACTCAAATACTACAAGATAAACTCAAGAAGATCTTTGATAAAAGAACAAAAGCTGAAGACTTTTTCATAGGAAACAAGGTGCTGAAATGGGATTCCAGGAGGGAAGATAAAGGGAAACATGGGAAATTCGATTTTCTTTAGAAAGGACCATTTGTCATTCAAGCCGTACAAGGTAACAACACTTATTTCCTCAAGAGTTTGGATGGCACACATACTGAAGAGGGCCCAGTCAATGGGAGAATGCTCAAGCATTATTTTGATCCCCTTGAATGAGCATAACACAACTACACATTGTACATAAATATGTGTATTTTCAGCATTTTTATTTACAGAAGTTAGATAGGGAACCAAATGCAGCAAATTTTGAAGAAAATTAGGGAACTACATCACCTTTTGATGTATATTTTGAATCCACCATGAGAAATCAACAAAAGGACTTGGGAGGTATGAACACAATGATAAGTACTCAGAGAAACCAGCAAGAAGCAGAGCTGCAATCTCACACAGAGCAGCTTAAAGAGTAATGCATACAAGCTACAAAGATTCAGATTAGAGGTTTCAAGGACAAGTAAATTTCAGACTACAGCAGGAATGAAAGAATAAGGCAATCTGACCTGCTGTTCTTGGCTTTTCACCAGGAAAATCCATCCCTAAGTGGAGCCATTGTTAGATTCCTATACCAATAGGTTTCATTTTTCATGATTGACAGTGGAAGTGCTAAATATGTTCATCCCTGCATGCTGCAGAGGTTCCATATTTTGTATATAGGTAAAGAAATTTAAAAGATGAAAAGAGGGTATGCCTTAAAAGAATAATCAAAAGGCAAGAAAATCAATTGGTCAGAAAAAATAATGAAAATGAACCCCAAACCAAAGACTAGGAAAGTGGCTAGTTAAAATGCCACTGCTATCTTATTTTGCAAGATTACCATGTGGAGGTACTGCTGCTCATTTCATTTGATGGATGGCCCAACAGTTCAATCTAGACCATGCCATGTTTAAATTGCTGTTGTAGAATAGAGAAAGAAATACCTGTCCAAACAGTTCAAGCTTGGCAGATGGCTAGCTAGGTAGAGAATTTAAGGAGCCCAACTGCTTAATCTGGGCCCTTGGAAGAGATAAGGGTACATTTAGATAGGAGGACAGTCAAAAGAAAAAGGGACAATCAGGGTTTGCCAGTTAAAGTGCACCCAATGCAAAGGAAGAAAAAATGTTAGGTGTATTAGGCAGGGTAGGTAGTTTGAAGTTGCAGAAGCAGAGTGATAATCACTTGTGGTCTTGTCAAGAAATACTTATCTCACTTATGGCATTAGAACCATGGCAGTTGTTTGATGGTACAACAAGGAAGCATGACTAACTCTCCCTTCATCCCCTCAGAAATCATTCACTAACATCCCCTCAAGGACCTTGGGATCTGCCCAAAAACTCCATGTTCACTCCAGTCTTGTTAAAAACCAAGTTGACATCTGAGTTGACTTAGTCAAAAGAAGCCACATTTCTTGTGTAAAATTAATCTTTACACAATCCATTCATTTCCCTATGCTTACATCTCCATTCTATAAACTTAGCATATATCCATTTTCTTTTCATTCCATATTAACATCTAACCCTATTATCTAGCTCCCTAAATCATTTTCACTACCCCTTTTCTGCAAGAAACTATATAAAAACCCCAAATAACACTAAATATTCCCCCCATGGCAACTATAGCGAAATAAATACAAGTCGGGAAACCTTAGGTCCATTTGGGACCCATTGTTAGCCCCTCCGTTTCGTTACCCTTGGGATTTATTTAACTTTTGGTTAAATAAATAACCATATTAAACCCCCCCCACACATAAAGCCATACCATTACCCTCCGCTCATACATATTACTATGGATTTCGTTTAAACACTTGGTTGAACAAATAACTATACTCCCGCACCAAAATACATTAATCTTTAAACTAAAGTCCAAAACCCACTTGAGGCCACGAATAATTAACGTTTATCAGGCACGCATTTCTATTAAACCCCGATCACTTCGCCCTCCCGTCCACCGTAGGATCGGCCCTCCCAGATCCGATGGCCCTAATGAATATCGGGCGCCCCTTCATAGCAGTACGATAGTACCCGATGATCGATGGTTTCACCGTCGTACACCGGGACAGCTGTCGGCCGCCTATTGCATCGGGCCGCCCCTGACACATACCACTCCCGTATCAAAAGCGGTCTGACACAAACCGCTTACTGCCCTCCCCGCTTACCTATGTCACCACATGAAGATGCCGCCACGTCACCTGCCACTATGCTGTACTTGTGCCATGTCACCTGCTGACGTCATCACCCTACCACTGTGTCATGATGATGTCATCATCTACGTCACTCGACACGTCATATTTCGTACCCGCTACCCGACAAAAAATACGTCATGATGATGTCATCTGAGGAAAACGCCAACTTTCCAAAATTTGGTTAAAAGTCGTGAAAACGACTATTTTGGGTTTATTTATGTTTTCGTTGTGTAAACGATGTGCATGTGTTTTTCCGCTATTTTCACTCCCAAAGCTTCTACAGCCTGTCAACCTGCAAATTCGACACCATAGTTCGTCTCTGCAGCTCAACCTGTACCTGTCAAGTGCCCTCAGCGCCCTGTAAAGAGGTATTTATCCACATTTCACCTGAGTGCCCTATTTTTCTCTTCTCTATTCAAGATTGCCGAAGGTACCTGCATTTTATCTCCATTAGCACTCCTACCAATCCTCCCCTATTCGACATTTCTTATTGAGCTGGTAATTCACACCAAACTTGCAAATTTCAACTAATCTCCTCTGCAAACAAGCCATTCCTACACTCTGATCGTCTATATTCGCTCACAAACTCCACAAATCGCTCAAACATTGAGTTAAATTAGCCGAGCACCCAGTTCTGATTAATTTCTACCTATTGTCTTAAAGGGGAACCCTCAGTTTCCCTTTCCCTTTGCAGACTTGTCCCCTTGGGCAAAATTCAATACAAATCCTCTCGGTGTTCTTCCTACAGAGCCTGTGATTTGGCAAAATTGTGTGAAAAACCCAGTCAAAGGGCTGTAAATTTGTTATTCATCATAAACTGAATACACAGAAATTGGTTTGGGAAAGAAAGTCAGTTTTCATACTGCTGTCAATATCCTCTGAGCTTAAATTCCACTTCCTATTGTTGTTTGACACCTACATTGCCATCCATACCAGCACTACCAGATATGGGGACTCCAGTAGCCTTGAACATTTCTCCTTTAAATGCTCCACATATGGACTTAGAGTGGCTACCATTAGCAGACAGAGACATTCAGATCAGAGATATGATGGGACTTACTTCTCACCTCAAAGCAATGGGCCAATTCGAACACAATCACAGGAATAACACTGATGTTTTAGGGATTTGTCAATCCAGCATACCCATCTATTACCTTCCAGAAGTCAATGTGCTACCTGAGTTCATCCACCTATGCCATGCACACTATGAACCCACTTTGAGGGAAATTCTCAGTCCAGATGGGTCTATGCTCTTCTATATCGCTCCTCAAGCTATAAATGAAATGCTCAACTTTGAGCCTCCTCAAACTCTGGTTCCCCTCACAATGAAACTCTTGCTGGATCAGGGTCCAACGTTCTCCAAAGTAGAAATATCAAGAGTTAGTCAGCTGTTTATGAAGCCAGAGTGCCAATATGATCATCCTCCTCCCTATCATCAGGTTTCATTTAATGAAACAGGAAAGCTCATGGCGGAGATGATTTCATACTTCTTAGGATGAAAAATAGGAGAATTTGTGGATGAGACTGTATTCTTTCTCCTAACCATATTCACCCCAGGGCAACCCCCTGCTATCATGTATGACTATGCCACATTCATAGAAAACAAGATACATGAACAATTCATGATGATGGAGAGAGAAAGATTGTTTAAATACACTTCTTATATATACCACTTGCTGCTCTACTATCACCCAGATAGTTTCAAGGTTCCTCTCAGGAGATTAGACCCAAAGGGAGAGAGGAGATCTGTAGTTTATTGGACCCTAGTTTTCCATGAAGTCCACCATTCTCCATACACATATTGTGAATTTATTGACCTATTCATTTACCTTGCTACTTGCCTATTGATCATGACTCCTCCTACCAGGCTTACTGCTGAAATGCAAAGGATCTTGCATCTTTCTAAGGGCTACAACATTAGTGATTGGTACTTCTACCAAAACCACACAGTAATTAGAATTTATGGGTGTGAGTTGTCTCCCTATAAGCCACCAAGATATGTCCCAATGAGACTTTTTGCCTTGGAATATTTCAGGCAATTCAGTAGTGTAGACTTGACCCATTTCCATGGAAAAAACAAGAAGGCACAACTTAAAATCAGACACCAATTGGGTCCCTTTGTTTTCAACAAAAGGGAAGAAGCATGGAAAGATGCAGACAACATGCTAGGACAAAAACTCATGCTGAAACATAGTTTCTACTGGACACCATATGACCCTGAACACTTCATAAGCCTTAGAAGAATCAAACATAGGCTTTTAGGATATGTGCACTAGCTACTCCCCCACATTGAACAATATGACAATCAACTAGAATGGGTAGAGGGCACCTTAGAAGATGAAGAGCTCACTGAAGAAGAAAAATTAGAGAGAGACATGAAAGAAATTGAGAAAGGGATTGACCTATATTATGTTGCACAGGTCACCTTCACACGGCCTCAACCAACAGGAGCAAGCATATCAACTGCTACTTCAAGGCAGCCTGCTAAAGAGGTCATATCATTAGCAGAAAAGGGAAAAGAAATTGAACATCCTGAACAGCAAAGCACAATGGAGGAGCAACCATCCTCAAATCTGGAAAAGGGTCAAGAGCAAAGCCCTTTAACACAAACAAAAGCACCTGAAATCCTTGTGCTACAAACTCCTCACAATGAGGAAAGAGGTTAAAAGAGGTATAGAACAGATGGGATACACACAGGAACGTCCACGGACCAGCAAGGAGAAAAAAGGCAGAGGCTAAACCCCTATGCCGAGGAGGAAATAACTGAAGAGACCATAGGAAACATCAGGGGTGAGGGGACTTCTGAGCAATAGATCCATCCTATCTTTGAAACATCAGCCAGCTCCTTTCAGCAGGAGCAAGAGAAACAACCAGGTGGGGAGGTTTCATCCTCCCAACAGAAGGCCCAAAGGGGCTCAGATATAAAGAAGGAATTCGTAGAGATTAAAGCTAGAAACGAGCCTATAAGGTTTCAGCTTTACAACCAGTTAATGAGAATGCCTCTGACAAATCAGCAAAGGCTAATGGCAGCCTATGATATAGAAGCAGGGAAGGTGACACTCAGTCACTTCAGGCCTATTACACAGCAGCCATAGTCAGCTGCAGATTACATTAGAACCAATCTGGAGGTACTAGCAAAAGATATACATCCTTTAGACTAGATTGAATTACATAAGCAGATAGGAGAAATGGTTTATTCTACATTGGCAAACAAGGCTCTATTGGCCGATAGATTGCAAAAATCTCTATACAATACTTCTACCCAGTTAGAGCTAGAAAAAGCATTATCGTTGGCCAAGGATAATAGGATAAAATCCTTGGAGGAGATCATCATAGAGTTGGGACATGATCCCAAAGATCCCAAAGGCACACAGGCCTTGATTAGAAAAAAGGAGGAAGACATAGCAGCATTAAGAAAACAAATGAAGATGCCAGTCACCATACATCCTCAAATTGCAGAAGTAGCACAACAACAAGAAGTAAAGGATGTGGTAAGCTTACTTATGAGGATGAATGAAAGGATAATGGAAACAGAGAAAGCATTGGAGGAAGCTCAACGAGGGAAACAACCAGAGTTGGCCCCTCAACCATCCCAAACTTCTCCAATAGTAACAGCTCCAATAATTACAGCTCCTCCAACAATAGTTACTTCAGCAGCACCTCCCCTAGGTTCAACTTCAGCAGCAGGTGCATCCACTTCAGCAGATCCAACAACAACAACAGTGCAAGAGGCCAGCCTGAGCATGGAGGCCATGATGAAAGAGATTAAGGCTCTTGAGTTGCAAATGGCAAAGATGAAGGAAACAAAAGAAAAGCTAGCTAAGATTGAGGCTAGTTATGATAAGTCAAAAATGATAGCTGCTGAGAAAACCAGGGAAGTAAAGCCCCTGGAAAATAAGATAAAGGCCTTGGAGAAAGACCTCACTCTCCATAGGACCTTGACTATGATAAAAACAATTTTGTGGAATAAGATTGGTCAATCTCTTGCTGAACAATGGACAAGAATACAAACCATGTTTGACCAAGTAGAATTGATGGCTGTAGCTCAGCATGAAACTCATAAAGCCAGAACATTGCTAGCGAATAAGCCTGAGCAAGCTTCTCGCTTGATTCACTTTTTGAATACTAGTACTGGTGACCAGCTGGCAGCACTAAACATCTAGAACAGGACAGAGACTATAATAAGAGTCAAGAAGGTGTTGACCATGAGGAATTTTGTCCAAACTATATAAAGGAAGTGCCAGGAAATGCAGATAGAGGTAAATGCTTTTAGACAGAGGCTTGCAAATTTACAAACCAAAGGTTTACCCAGTCTAGTTACTAGTGCTGGAAGACTACTAAAACAGGAACAGTATGCAAAAAAGCTTAGTACCTTCATACAAAATCAAATCACAGCATCATCCAGCAACACAAAAGAAGTAGTCCCTCCCACAGGGCAGAGTTTATATGACAAGCTGGAGGATTTGTTTTACATAGAGCATGAGGTAGCACACCCTTTTCCAGTTTGGCCGAATTATTATACCTACATTGAAGCTGATGAAACATTATACAAGTTAAGAAAACATCAATTTCCAACTGAGGATTGGTGGCAAAGTCTACTTCAGATTTTTAAATTAGTTTGAATCTCCTCTTGTTTATTGACTGCATGAGGAAATTGTATAATGTGGCTCAGCTACCATAAAATTCAAATTAACAGTAGGTCAAATTCACGCTAATATTCAAAAGCGCAGAATAGGTGTCACAGGACAGCACTACAGGACAACATTTCAAGGAAGTGGTCACCCACCGACAGCCAGAGCCAAAGGGTCAACAGCACATAGGACACCTGCCTCAACGAGTAAAGAGCTTTAAATTCCTCAGTTATTGTTGCGCGATTTTTCCACAAATCGTTATTAATTATGTCAGAAGTAGATGGATACATTAACTTCCAGATATTTTCCTATGGGATATTTTGTAAAAACTCCTATATATACTTGTAAAAGGTATGTATTGTGGGTTGATGATTTCTTCTTTCTGAACTGCGCTGTAACATATCAGATTGTGCTAATACAAATGGCTATTGAAGTTCACTGTGTCTGAATGATCTGAGGGTGGATTGGATGTTCTGGGACTTGCTACAGAATTCTCGTGTGATGCTAAGGAACAATAAGTTGTACTAAACTGTGTTTTGTATTCTCTATATTTGTTAATTCCATGTATGTTCCATGATCTTAATAACAGAGAAGAAGAATAGCATAGGATTTGCTTGAATGCACCCCATGTTCAGTCTCTGTTGTTAATTATGTTTTCTTCAGGATTAGTCGTGAATATGAATTCTTAACTGCTCATGTTCGCACTAGTTCTCTCATTTTGAATACTGTTTAGGAATTCTTAATTTCTCCCGCACAATATTCATCCATTTTCCCTCTATCAGTATAGTGAAAGATTCTTGATTTCCTTTCATTCCCTGACTTCATTCCATCATTACCATATTTGAAAGTTGTTCCTAGCCTGCCTATCCTGCTCTGTGGCACTACCTTTTCACTAAGAAGCTCTTTCAATAATTACACTCTCAGTGACTCCATTGCCCAATGGAAAAAATAGTTATACACTTGCATCCCAGTTCTATCTAAGATCACATCCAACAAACTTAAAACCAAACCCTGTTCATCATAACTAGCCTAAAACACTTCAAAACAAAGCTAAATTACAAAGAGAGAGCCCTCTCTGGTTGCAGGTAGGCTAGAACCTGCAGCTAAAAGATTGGTTAGTGGTTACCTCAGCCGTATTCCCTACAGGAAGCAAGGAACAACCTGAGTGATAACATCATTGGCGACTCCACTGGGGAAAATCAGTTTCCTTCTTTCAACATAGTCAAAGGAGATTTCAAGCTTCCTATGTTTCAAAAGAATCTCCTGTGATTGAAAACATTCTCAGAAAAACACCAAAAACAAATCTAGAAGCTGGCTCCAAAGAGGAAAACTCGTTACACAAGTTCAAATCCTGACCCAGATCCTCCAACTATTTTTGAAAATCCCAATCTAATTCCTAAGATCCTTAGGAAACAAGAGCAACAAGAATACTTTCCCGATTCAAGTCTTGAAACAGTTCAGCAAAGCTATATTCCAACCCCTGCTAAAGCTTCAGTTTGTCCTCATACTGCCCCTTCTCCTGTAGTTCTTCATCCACTTCTCAAGGAACATTCCCTACACCCCCATCTACTACACACATATCTACTATCGTCCCTGTTGTTCCAGCTGTCCCATTTCTTCCTGTTGTCCCATTTATCCCTGTAACTATGGAAAATCGGTATGCTCTGTTATAGTTACCTACAAATCCAGGGGCTATGCCTCAGGATTATCAAAGTAAAATTACTTATTTTGATGGTGTTGGTTCCTATACAACCCAAATGCACACCAAGAAGATGCAGGACTATTTTGAAAACTATGAAATTGATGATGATGGAGTAAGGATGAAGACCTTTGTTCAAAGTCTAACTGGTGATGTGACGACCTAGTTTAGGTCGCTTATTGCAAACTCTATAGCTGATCCCGAGGCCCTATGTCAAGTATTCCTAAACAGATGGGAAAAGAAGAAAGATCCTTTACATATATTAACTGAGTATGACAATTTAAAAAGGGGTTCACAAGAGACTGTCCAAGATTATTGTGCTAGATTTAAAAATACATACAATGCTATCCCTCAGAACCTTAGACCCCCACCTGAATTAGCCTTGATCAAATTCCCTAATGGATTTGACTCAGACATGGCATACCAGCTAAGGGAAAGAGCCCCTCCAAACCTAGCAGACATGCAGAATGTAGCTGTTAGTGTAGAGGCAAATTTGATTTCCAAACGAAACCGAGCTAGAACTAAAAGAAGAACAACATTCGAAGAAAAAACTTCAGCATTTGAGCAAAAACTTGATGCAATCATCAAAGTAATGGACAAATTGGGAGACCAGGTAGAGACCATTGAAAGAAAATCATCCTGGGAAGGGCAACCAAGTAACTCTACTAGAACTCCAAACTTTAGAAAAGGACAAAACCCTACTACTGGAAGGACTAGACTTGATCAGAATATTAGACTTCCATTTCAAAAGAATTATGTAGAAGCCTCAACCTCAAGTGAACTTACAGAGGACCCCCACATTAACTTAATGGGCCTTGATAGCGAACAACAAGTTTTTCTAACTCAAGATGACCAAGAGGCCCATGAATTCAATCAATTTCAAACCAAATCTGGAGAGTCATTTGATTTTAGAGAAGGTTATGATGCAGCAATCTATGAGGTTCATAAAAAATACAAATTAAGAAGCAGAACCATAGATGTGCCTCAGCCTACCAATCTGAAAGATACTAAACAACTGAAGAAAACAAAGGATAAAGTTGTCTCAGCAGAATCCTCTGATAAAACACACCCAAAGGAAGTCACTGTGGAGGATATATCAGACTTACAGCCTTCAAGAAACAATTAATTCACACCCCATTCTTCAACAGAAGATTTGAATAACCCTCCAGAAAATAATGACAAATCAGATATACCTGATAACAGTACCCGTAACCAAGAGAAAGTCAAAAAAAGCTCAGCTGAAAAAGAGAAGCTTGCTTCCCTAAATGTAAAGAATCAGATAGAAAAACCTTTTAACTTGGAAACAAAAATTGGCAAGTTGAAAATTGCTATTCCCCTCTCTGAATTGGCCAAACATGAAGTTTATAGACAACAAATCAATAGGTCACTACAAATATCAGAGAATAAGGATGCAGTCAATGTTTTGGATGATTAACCAAAACTGATTTTTGGTCCAGAAGTCAATGGTAAATCAGTAGATGGAGGTGTTCCCCCATTCTATGTGAGCTTAAACATTCATGACAAAGTGTTACATAATGCAATGTTTGACTCAGGAGCTTCCCATAATCTGATGCCTAAGTCCGTGATGGAAAAGCTAGATCTAGACATCACTAGACCCTATAAGGACTTGTTTTCATTTGATTCCAGTCTGGTCAGGTGCCTAGGCCTAATCAAAGATCTTTGTGTTTCTTTAGTCCAGTATCCAGCTAAGACAATCTTGATGGATGTGGTGGTAGCTGACATTCCACCTAAATATGGTATGCTTTTGTCCAGATCTTGGGGTGCCAAACTCCAAGGATCTTTGCAGCTGGACATGTCCTATGCCACAATTTCAATCTTTGGCCAGCCAAAGATATTATACCGAGAAACATTGATGAAATATGTGGTCAGCAGTCAAGAAAAGCCCCAAAACTTCCCCATCTATTCCATTCACTCTAACATGGATTCATTTATCTTATACAACGCTGACATGTGTCCCAAAACTGATGTCAAGATCCTGAGAACAACACAAACAGAAAGAATGAATGAACAATCAAGTGCTGTAGATAAAAAAGGTTTTAGTGTGATTGATTCAACAAAGCAAAATGACATATCACATGAGTTACAAAAGCCAAACATGCTTACTGAAAAAGCTTGCAAAACTATTAAGGCTATTCATGACCAAGAAATCTTATGGTACATGGAGTTTGATGGGTCAGTAAACAAACTAGGAGCAGGGGCAGGTGTTTGGATACACAACATGCAGAATGACCATGCACAAGGTCATGCATATAGGCTAAATTTCAGATGTACAAACAACATGGCTGAATATGAAGCCCTTCTATTGGGTCTGAAACAAATTAGAAGTCTAGGGGCAACTAAGAGTTCAATTCTAGGGGACTCAGATTTGATTATACAACAGATGAAGGGAAATTTTGTCACAAATGATATCAGGCTAAGGGCTTACAGAGGGGCTACAACTGAATTACTTAACAGCTTCTTAGAATTTCATCTCACAAAAATTCCAAGAAGTCATTACCTACATGCCCATAGTTTGGCAACTTTTGCTAGCACTTGTAAACTTCCTTTTGAGCCCAATCACCACTTCACTGCTGAGATTAAACATAGGCCTGCTATTCTAGATAATGTGAAAAATTGGCAAGTATTTGAGAATGACACCCAAATAAATAATTTCTTGACAATGAAAGAAGAATTCTCAAATATGAATATAAACACAAGCACTATTGATGATAAACAACAAGTTGACAAAGTTGAGCCAAGTATATCAGCAAATACAGCAAATTTGATGTTGCATCCAACAATCTTTGACTATGCAAACTTACAAAAGCTAAAACAAACAGATTTTGGTGAAATGATTGAGGAAGAATCTAAAGTAATTGAACTAAAGGATAATTTCCTACCCACAGGTTTAACTCCCTTAGAAGATATTTTTGATTCAAATGACATTCCTAGAAAGCCAAAAATGCAACCCCTAAATGCAGAAGTTGAGGAATGTAACATTGGGACCATAGAAAATCCTAAAATGATAAAACTTTCTAAAACATTACCTCCTGACAAAAAACTGAAATACATTGAGTTGTTTAAAATGTTCCAAGATGTGTTTGCTTGTAGCTATGAGGATCTAAAGTCTTATGATACTTCAGTCATCCAACATACTATACCCTTGAAAGAAAATCAAAAGCCTTTTAAACAGAAGTTGAAGAGAATTAATCCAGTTCTCCTTCCCCTGATTGAAAAAGAAGTAAAACAAATGTTTGAAGCCAGAATCATTGCACCTATCAGATTTTGTGAATGGATTTCAAATCTAGTACCCACTAGAAAGAAAACTAGAGAGATAAGACTTTGTGTTGACTTGAGAAATTTGAACAAAGTCTCTCTCAAAGACCACTACCCCTTACCAAAAATGGATCATATCCTACAAAGGGTAGTGGGGGCTTCAAGGATTTCCCTATTAGATGGTTTCTCAGGATTTAATCAGATCTTAGTTCACCTAGATGACCAAGACAAAACAACCTTTACAACACCCTAGGGAACTTTTAAATATGTCAAAATGCCTTTTGGACTCAAGAATGCAAGAGCCACATTTCAGAGGGCAATGGACATAGCCTTTGCTAAGGAAATCCATGATTTTCTCATCATATACCTTGATGATCTCACTGCTTTCTCAAAATCAGATCAAGAACATTTAAAACATTTAAGACAAGTGTTCCTAATTTGCAGAAAATATGGCATATCCTTAAACCCAAAGAAATCCCTGTTTGGCTTGGAAGAAGGCAAGCTCCTAGGTCATATCATTTCAATAGATGGAATAAGAATAGACCCGGACAGAATTCAAGCTATCCTCCAAGTCCCTCATCGAGGAAACATCAAAGAATTACAAGATTTTTTAGGCAAGATCAATTTCTTGAGAAGATTCATTCCCAACTTGGCCGAGCTAATACGATTACTGAATAATACGCTCAAGAAAGATTCTAAAGTTAAATGGACAATAGAAGCCAAGAAAGCCTTTGAGGAGATCAAAATAGCTTTGACAAAAACTCCTGTTCTTACAAGTCCTAGGTTTGATAGAGATTTTATGATCTTTTCCTTTGCATCTGAGCATACTATTGCTATTGTCCTGTTACAAAAAGATGATTCAGGACATGAGAAACCCATTTCTTTTTTCAGCAAAGAACTTAGAGATGCTCCCTTAAAATATCAAATCATGGAAAAAAAAAGTATATGCCCTAGTAAAAGCCATGAAAGATTTCAGAGTCTACATTTTGTACTCTCATATAATTTCCTCTGTTCCTAATACATTGGTTAAAGACATTATTACTCAAGAAGGAATTGAAGGCAAAAGAGGTAAATGGATATCCAACATCTTAGAATATGACATTGAGATAAAGCCAACAAAATTCATAAAAGAACAAGGGCTAGCTAAACTAATGACTGAAACCAACTTTCAAGCCCTAGACATCAATGAACTGGATAATGAGCAGGAGATGGCGACTCCATAGATCAATCAAGCCTTCTTACAGTCACCTTGGTATATTGACATATGTTTTGTATTGCTAAACCTGCAAGCTCCTCTAGGGTTATCCAGAACCAAAAAGAGATTTTTGAAAATGAAAGCTTCAAGGTTTTGCATCTTAGATAATGTGTTGTTTTGGAAAAATCATGAAGGTATTTTTCTTAATTGCCTAACTTTGGATGAAACTGACAAAGTCCTCAAGGAATTTCATGCAGGAGATTGTGGAGGGCACTTATATTGGAAATCAACAGCTGATAAAATCCTAAGGGATGGGTTTTATTGGCCCTCCTTGTTTGCTGATGTTAAAAAATTTGTAATGTCTTGCCATAAATGCCAAATCTTTGAAGGCAAGAAAAAGCTGCTACCTCTGCCCCTCAAGCCCATCACAACTGAAAGACCATTTCAACAATGGGGTTTAGACTTCATTGCGGAAATTCACGCTTCATCTTCTGGCCAGCATAGATGGATTTTGACAGCCACAGATTACTTTACCAAGTGGATAGAGTCCATCCCTTGTAGGCAAGCCAATGACTCAATCATCATACAATTCCTAGAGACCAGTATCCTATCTAGATTTGGTTGTTTAGAAAAGATCATTACAGACAATGCAGTTGCCTTTAAATCCAAAAAAATGATCATTTTTTGTTACAAATACCATATTACCCTAGGTCATTCCACAGCCTATTACCCTGAAGGTAATGGTCTAGCTGAATCATCTAACAAAAGCCTCATCAACATCATCAAAAAGATCCTGGAAGAGAATAAAAAGAATTGGCACAAAAAACTTGTGAATGCACTGTGGGAAGATAGATTGACCACCAAAAGATCCATTGGAACAAGCCCATATGAGTTGATTTATGGAATGGAGGCAAGATTCCCCTCTTCTCTAGGAATCCCTGTGATCAAATTACAACAAGAAATACAAGCAGAGCCCAATGACATTCAGAGAATGATCAATCAAACTATTCACTTGCAGCAGACTAGAGAAGAAGTTTATCATAGAACTCAGATACTAGAAGATAAACTCAAGAAGATCTTTAGTAAAAGAACAAAAGCTGAAGACTTTTTCATAGGAAATAAGGTGCTAAAATGGGACTCCAGGAGGGAAGATAAAGGGAAACATGGGAAATTCGATTTTCTTTGGAAAGGACCATTGTCATTCAAGCCGTACAAGGTAACAACACTTGTTTCCTCAAGAGCTTGGATGGCACAGATACTGAAGAGGGCCCAGTCAATGGGAGAATGGTAAAGAATTATTTTGATCCCCTTGAATGAGCATAACACAACTACATATTGTACATAAATATGTGTATTTTAAGCATTTTTATTTACAACAGTTAGATAGGGAACCAAATGCAACAAAGTTTGAAGAAAATCAGGGA
Organism: Pinus taeda; assembly: GCA_000404065.3. Lineage (NCBI taxonomy): Eukaryota > Viridiplantae > Streptophyta > Pinopsida > Pinales > Pinaceae > Pinus > Pinus taeda. Next base: position 211,708 of record APFE030878705.1, read on the forward strand.
ACTACATCACCTTTTGATGTATATTTTGAATCCACCATGATAAATCAACAAAAGGACTTGGGAGGTATGAACACAATGATAAGTACTCAGAGAAACCAGCAAGAAGCAGAGCTGCAATCTCACACAGAGCAGCTTAAAGAGTATTGCATACAAGCTACAAAGATTCAGATCAGAGGTTTCCAGGACAAGTAAATTTCAGACTACAGCAGGAATGAAAGAATAAGGGCATCTGACCTGCTGTTCTTGGCTTTTCACCAGGAAAAGCCATCCCCAATTGGAGCCACTGTTAGATTCCTATACCAATAGGTTTCATTTTTCATGATTGACAGTGGAAGTGCTAAATATGTTCATCCCTGCATGCTGCAGAGGTTCCATATTTTGTATACAGGCAAAGAAATTTAAAAGATGAAAAGAGGGTATGCCTTAAAAGAATAATCAAAAGGCAATAAAATCAATTGGTCAGAAAAAATAATGAAAATGAACCCCAAACCAAAGACTAGGAAAGTGTCTAGTTAAAATGCCACTGCTATCTTATTTTGCAAGATTACCATGTGGAGGTACTGCTGCTCATTTCATTTTATGGATGGCCCAACAGTTCAATTTGGACCGTTCCATGTTTAAATTGCTGTTGTAGAATAGAGAAAGAAATACCTTTCCAAACAGTTCAAGCTTGGCAGATGGCTAGCTAGGTAGAGAATTTACGGAGCCAAACTGCTTAATCTGGGCCCTTGGAAGAGATAAGGGTACATTTAGATAGGAGGACAGTCAAAAGAAAAAGGGACAATCAGGGTTTTCCAGTTAAAGTGCTCCCAATGCAAAGGAAGAAAAAATGTTAGGTGTATTAGGCTGGGTAGGTAGTTTGAAGTTACAGAAGCAGAGTGATAATCACTTGTGGTCTTGTCAGGAAATACTTATCTCACTTATGGCATTAGCACCATGGCAGTTGTTTGATGGTACAACAAGAAAGCATGACTAACTCCCCCTTCATCCCCTCAGGAATCATTCACTAACATCCCCTCAAGGACCTTGGGATCTGCCCAAAAACTCCATGTTCACTCCAGTCTTGTTAAAAACCAAGTTGACATCTGAGTTGACTTAGTCAAAAGAAGCCACATTTCTTGTGTAAATTTAATCTTTACACAATCCATTCATTTCCCTATGCTTAAGTCTCCATTCTATAAACTTAGCATACATCCATTTCCTTTTCATTCCATATTAACATCTAGCCCTATTATCTAGCTCCCTAAATCATTTTCCCTACTCCTATTCTACAAGAAACTATATAAAAACCTCAAATAACACTAAATATTCCCCCCATGGCAACTATAGCCAAATAAATACAAGTCGGGAAACCTTAGGTCCATTTGGGACCCATTGTTAGCCCCTCGGTTTTATTACCCTTGGGATTTATTTAACTTTTGGTTAAATAAATAACCATATTAAACCCCCCCACACATAAAGCCATACCATTACCCTTCGCTCATACATATTACTATGGATTTCGTTTAAACACTTGGTTGAACGAATAACTATACTCTCACGCCAAAATACATTAATCTTTAACCTAAAGTCCAAAACCCACCCGAGGCCGCGAATAATTAACGTTTATCGAGCGCACATTTCTATTAAACCCCGATCACCTCACCCTCCCGTCCACCATAGGATTGGCCCTCCCAGATCCGATGGCCCTAATGAATATCGGGCGTCCCTTCGTAGTGGTACGATAGTACCTAATGATCGACGGTTTCACCGTCGTACATCGAGACAGCTGTCAGCCGCCTATTGCATTGGGCCGCCCTTGACACATACCACTCCCGTACCAAAAGCGGTCCGACGCAAACCGCTTACCGCCCTCCCCGCTTGCCTATGTCACCACATGACGATGCCGCCACGTCGCCTGCCACTGTGCTGTACCTGTGCCATGTCACCCGCTGATGTCATCACCCTGCCACTGTGTCATGATGACGTCATTCTCTACATCACCTGCCATGTCATCTTTCGTACCCGCTACCCGACAAAAAATATGTCATGATGACATCATCCGAGGAAAGCGCCAAAAAGCGCCAAATTTCCAAAATTTGGTTAAAGGTCGTGAAAACGACTATTTTGGGTTTATTTCTGTTTTTGCTATGTAAACGACGTGCATGCGTTTTTCCACTATTTTCACTCCTAGAGCTTCTACAGCCTGTCAACCTACAAATTCAACACAATAGTTCGTCTCCGCAGCTCAACCTGTACCTGTCAAGTGCCCTCGGCGCCCTATAAAGAGGTATTTATCCGCATTTCACCCGAATGCCCTGTTTTTCTCTTCTCTGTTCAAAATTGCCGAAGGTACCTACATTTTATCTCCATTAGCACTCCTACCAATTGTCCCATGTTCGACATTTCTTATTAACCTGGTAATGCACAGCAAACTTGCAAATTTCAACTAATCTTCTCTGCAAACAAGCCATTCCTACACTCTATTTGTCTATATTCGCTCACAAACTCCACAAATCGCTCAAACATTGAGTTAAATTAGCCGAGCGCCCTGTTCTGATTAATTGCTACCTATTGTCTTAGAGGGGAACCCTCAGTTTACCTTTCCCTTTGCAGACTTGCCCCCTTGGGCAAAATTCAATACAAATCCTCTCAGTGTTCTTCCTATAGAACCTGTGATTTGGCAAAATTGTGTGAAAAACCCAGTCAAAGGGCTGTAAATTTGTTATTCATCATAAACTGAATACACAAAAATTGGTTTGGGAAAGAAAGTCAGTTTTCATACTGCTGTCAATATCCTCTGAGCTTAAATTCCACTTCCTATTGCTGTTTGACACCTACATTGCCATCCATACCAGCACTATCAGATATGGAGACTCTAGTAGCCTTGAACATTGCTCCTTTAAATGCTCCACATATGGACTTAGAGTGGCTACCATTAGCAGACAGAGACTCTCAGATCATAGATATGATGGGCCTTACTTCTCACCTCAAAGCTGTGGGCCAATTCAAACACAATTACAGGAATAACATTGATGTTTTAGGGATTTGGCAATCCAGCATGCCCATCTATTACCTTCCAAAAGTCAATGTGCTACCTGAGTTCATACACCTATGCCATGCACACTATGAACCCACTCTGAGGGCAATTCTCGGTCCAGATGGGCCTGTGCTCTTCTTTATCGCTCCTCAAGCTATAAATGAAATGCTGAACTTTGAGCCTCCTCAAACTCTGGTTCCCCTCACAATGAAACTCTTGCTGGATCAGGGTCCAAGGCTCTCCAAAGCAGAAATATCAAGAGTTAGTCAGTTGTTTATGAAGCCAGAGTGCCAATATGATCATCCTCCTCCCTATCATCAGGTTTCATTTAATGAAACAGGAAAGCTCATGGCGGACATGATTTCATACATCTTAGGATGCAAAACAGGAGAATTTGTGGATGAGACTGTATTCTTTCTCCTAACCATATTCACCCCAGGACAGCCCCCTGCTGTCATGTATGACTATGCAACATTCATAGCAAACAAGATACATGAAAAATTCATGATGATGGAGAGAGAAAGATTGTTTAAATACACTTCTTATATATACCACTTACTCCTCTACTATCACCCATATAGTTTCAAGGTTCCTCTCAAGAGATTAGACCCAAAGGGAGAGAGGAGATCTGTAGTTTATTGGACCTCAGTTTTCCATGAAGTCCACCATTCTTCATACACATATTATGAATTTATTGACCTATTCATTTACCCTGCTACTTTCCTATTGATGGTGACTCCTCCTACCAGGCTTACTGCTGAAATGCAAAGGATCTTGTATCTTTCTAAGGGCTACAACATTGGTGATTGGTACTTCTACCAAAACCACACAGTAATCAGAATTTATGGGTGTGAGTTGTCTCCCTATAAACTACCAAGCTATGTCCCGATGAGACTTTTTGCCTTGGAATATTTCAGGCAATTCAGTAGTGCAGACTTGACCCATTTCCATGGAAAACACAAGAAGGCACAGCTTAAAATCAGACACCAGTTGGGTCCCTTTGTTTTCAATAAAAGGGAAGAAGCATGGAAAGATGCAGACAACATGCTAGGACAAGAACTCATGCTGAAACAGAGTTTCTACTCGGCACCATATGACCCTGAACACTTCATAAGCCTTAGAAGAATCAAACATAGGCTTTCAAGATATGTGCACCAGCTACTCCCCCACATTGAACAATATGCCAATCAACTAGAATGGGTAGAGGGCACCTTAGATGATGAAGAGCTCACTGAAGAAGAGAAATTAGAGAGAGACATGAAAGAAATTAAGAAAAGGATTGACCTAGATTATGTTGCAGAGGTCACCTTCACACAACCTCAACCAGTGGGAGCAAGCAAATCAACTGCTACTTCAAGGCAGCCTGCTAAATAGGTCATATCATCAACAAAAAAGGGCAAAGAAATTGAACATTCTGAACAACAAAGCACAATGGAGGAGAAACCATCCTCAAATCTGAAATAGGGTCAAGAGAAAAGCCCTTTAACACAAACAAAATCACCTGAAATCCCTGTGCTACAAACTCCTCACAATGAGGAAAGAGGTAAAAAGAGGTATAGAACAGATGGGATACCCACAGGAACATCCACGGATCAGCAAGGAGAAAAAAGGCAGAGGCTAAAGCCCTATGCCGAGGAGGAAATAACTGAAGAGACCATAGGAAACATCAGGGGTGAGGGGACTTCTGAGCAGCAGATCCCTCCTATCTTGGAAACATCGGCCAGCTCCTTTCAGCAGGAGCAAGAGAAACAACCAAGTGGGGAGGTTTCATCCTCCCAACAGCAGGCCCAAAGGGGCTCGGATATAAAGAAGGCATCCGTAGAGATTAAAGCTAGAAACGAGCCTATAAGTTTTCAGCTTTACAACCAGTTAATGAGAATGGCTCTGACAAATCAGCAAAGGCTAATGGCAACCTATGATATAGAAGCAGGGAAGATGACACTCAGTCACTTCAGGCCTACTACACAACAGCCACAGTCAGCTACAGATTACATTAGAACCAATCTAGAGGTACTAGCAAAAGATATACATCCTTTAGACCAGATTGAATTACATAAGCAGACAGGAGAAATGGTTTATTCTACACTGGCAGACAAGGCTCTATTTGCCCACAGATTGCAGAACTCTCTATACAATACTTCTGCCCAGTTAGAGCTAGAAAAAGCATCATCATTGGCCAAGGATAATAGGATAAAATCCTTGGAGAAGATCATCATAGAGTTGGGACATGATCCCAAAGATCCCAAAGGCACATAGGCCTTGATTAGAAGAAAGGAGGAAGACATAGCAGCATTAAGAAAACAAATGAAGCTTCCAACCACCATACATCCTCAAACTGCAGAAGTAGCACAACAATAAGAAGTAGAGGATGTGGTAAGCTTACTTATGAGGATGAATGAAAGGATAATGGAAAAAAAGAAAGCATTTGAGGAAGCTCAACGAGGGAAATAGCCAGAGTTTGCCCCTCAACCATCCCAAACTGCTCCAATAGTAACAGCTCCAATAATTACAGCTCCTCCAACAGCAGTTACTTCAGCAGCACCTCCCCCGGGTTCAACTTCAGCAGCAGGTGCATCCACTTCAGCAGATCCAATAGCAGCAGCAGTGCACAAGGCCAGCCTGAGCATGGAGGCCAGCCTGAGCATGGAGGCCAGCCTGAGCATGAAAGAGATTAAGGATCTTGAGTTGCAAATGGAAGAGATGAAGGAAACAAAAGAAAAGCTAGCTAAGATTGAGGCTAGTTATGATAAGTAAAAAAATGACAGTTGTTGAGAAAACCAGGGAAGTAAAGGCCCTGGAAAATAAGATAAAGGCCTTGGAGAAAGACCTCACTCTCCATAGGACCTTGACTGAGATAAAAACAATTTTGTGGAATAAGATTGGTCAATCTCTTGCTGAATAATGGACAGGAATACAAACCATGTTTGACCAGGTAGAATTGATGGCTGTAGCTCAGCATGAAACTCGTAAAGCAAGAACATTGCTAGCGAATAAGCCTTAGCAAGCTTCTCGATTGATTCACTTTTTGAATACTAGTACTGGTGACCAGCTGGCAGCACTAAACATCCAAAACATCACAGAGACTATAATAAGAGTCAAGAAGGTGCTAACCATGAGGAATTTTGTCCAGACTATAGAAAGGAAGTGCCAGGAAATGCAGATAGAGGTAAATTCTTTTAGACAGAGGCTTGCAAATTTACAAACCAAAGGTTTACCCAGTCTGGTTACTAGTGCTGGAAGACTACTAAAATAGGAACAGTATGCAAACAGGCTCAGTACCTTCATACAGAATCAAATCACAACATCATCCAGCAGCACAAAAATAGTCCCTCCCACTGGGCAGAGTTTATATGACAAGCTGGAGGATTTGTTTTACATAGAGCATGAGGTAGCACACCTTTTTCCAGTTTGGCCGAATTATTATACCTACACTGAAGCTGATGAAACATTATACAAGTTAAGAAAACATCAATTGCCAACTGAGGGTTGGTGGCAAAGTCTGCTTCAGATTTTTAAAGTAGTTTGAATCTCCTCTTATTTATTGACTGCTTGAGGAAATTGTATAATGTCGCTCAGCTACCATAAAATTCAAATTAACATTAGGTGAAATTCACGCTAATATTCAAAAGCGTAGAACAGGTGTCACAGGACAGCACTACAGGACAACATTTCAAGGAAGCGGTCACCCACCGATAGCCAGAGCCAAAGGGTCAACAACGCACAGGACACCTGTCTCAACAAGTAAAGAGCTTTAAATTTCTCAGTTATTGCTGTGCGATTTTTCCACAAATCGTTATTAATTATGTCAGAAGTAGATGGATACATTAATGTCCAGATATTTCCCTATGGGATATTTTGTATGAAATCCTATATATACTTGTAAAAGATATGTATTGTGGGTTGATGATTTCTTCTTTCTGAACTGCGCTGTAACATATCAGACTGTGCTAATACAAATGGCTGTTGAAGTTCACTGTGTCTGAATGATCTGAGGGTGGATTGGATGTTCTGGGACTTGCTACAGAATTCCCGTGTCATGCTAAGGAACAATAAGTTGTACTAAACCGTGTTTTGTATTCTCTATATTTGTTAATTCCATGTATGTTTCACGATCTTAATAAACGAGAAGAAGAATAGCATAGGATTTGCTTGAATGCACCCCATGTTTAGTCTCTACTGTTAATTATGTTTTCTTCAGGATTAGTCATGAATATGAATTCTTAACTGCTCATGTTCGCACTAGTTCTATCATTTTGAATACTGTTTAGGAATTCTTAATTTCTCCAGCACAATATTCATCCATTTTCCCTCTGTCAGTATAGTGAAAGATTCTTGATTGCCTTTCATTCCCTGACTTCATTCCATCATTACTAGATTTGATAGTTGTTCCTAGCCTGCCTATCCTACTCTGTGGCACTACCTTTTCACCAAGAAGCTCTTTAAATAAGTACACTCTCAGTGACTTCATTTCCCAATGGAAAAATTAGTTATACACTTGCATCCTAGTTCTGTCTGAGATCACCATCCAACAAACTTAAAAACAAACCCTGTTCATCATAACTAGCCTAAAACACTTCAAAACAAAGCTAAATTACAAAGAGAGAGCCCTCTCTAGTTGCAGGTAGGCTAGAACCTACAGCTAAAAGATTGGTTAGTGGTTACCTCGGCCGTATTCCCTACTGGAAGCAGGGAACAACCTGAGTGATAGCAACACCAATTGAACACCTTTGGTTCAAGGCATTCCAAAGCATACTGCATATAAGACCTGTTAGCTATATGAAGAGCAGAACTACTAGTCAGTCTAGCAAAAGTGAACAGAATGGTCCACAAGGGCCGATCAGTGACATCTCGGATATTGATCTTGCCGTCCGTACTCGGCTGAGATCCCTCTCTGCAGTGTCGGCGAATGTACTCCGTCACGGACTTACCCCCACTGGTGGAGCCTGATAATGAGAGAGGGGCACCATGCCTCGATAAACCGGTCAGAAAATAGATGTCCATGAAAGTCAAGGGGATCGATTTGCCCCTAATATGGAACACCTCGTTGATAGGATCCTAGGCATTGAGGAAATATTGCAACAAACTGATTTGTTGTCTCATGCTAGAGATACAAAAAAACTTCAACAAGCCACAGTTCCACAATGCAGCTACTGTGCCCAAATAATGTAAAGCAACACCGTCCTCTTCTTCATGCTTGTGTTCTCGCCATGTAACAACCATTTTTGCTTCGATGAATCTCTGAAAAACAAACAAGATAAGAGTCAGGATCTTCATTTGGTAAAAAACAGGCAAAAATCCATGAGGAAACTGTGCAAAAACTTTCCTCCTTGCGCCCATCGCAACCTTAGTAAGTGTACTGGGAGCGATGCATACTGACTAGTCAGTGATAAGATCAATATGCATCGCACCTTTTGATTAAGGAAGGGTGCGATGGTCCCAGGGCGAGTTCTTCAAATCTTAGAGGCTCAGCAAAATAAGGAAACATGCTCAGAATCCAAAATGAAAGGCATGCAATTGAAGAGCACAAGTTTAGCTCTTACCTGGTCTAAGCAGGTCGAGAATCATCCACATAATCTCCCAGAATCTGCTGGTGAAAATCAGGGGGGAAAAGCACCTCCAGAGCTCCAACAAACCAAATTCAAATGAAATGGTAAAATGAGAGGTAAAAGTCACTTTTAATTTACCTTGCACGTAATTCAAGTAAAATACTAGTTTTCTTAACTCATTTATCAAGCATATGTTTTCATTTCTAATCGATTTGATGAAGCAAATGAACAGGTAGTACAATCTTTGAAAAGACAAAATGCTAATGGTGAATCAAAGACTCAATGACCATCATCGCGAGCAATGTTACTGCAGGGTTCAAGCTCGTTAAAAAATAAACCCTCCACAAGCAGTTTTAGTGCATAGTTCAAGCTCGTTAAAAAATAAGCATAAGTCATGAGCAAATGTTTCCCCCAGCGTTTAAGCTCATGAAAAAAATGAACCGGTAAATAACCATTGTGAATGCCTTATCGCCAGCTTTTGAGCCTTGGTCGTGTTCTCGTCATCACCTCCACTTTGTTTTTAGCCGATCATTTACCCCCATATGATTGTTTACCCCTTTGAGGGACATTTGTGAAGAGTGATTCTATTAGCCATCCTTGTGACACTGCCATGATTGGAGAATTCCAAACCTTACATGGAATCAGCTGCTACCCAAAATCATCACTCGTTCCTCAAAAACGAGTCTCCTTTAAGCTATTTTCAACTGACTCGTAAAATATGAAAAGATTTCCAAGCGATTGTCCTCTCTGGCTCGTTAAAGTCATTGGAAGCACCATCCCTCCTCTAGATTTTAATCTTTTTGGACCTAAGGGATTATTACACAAAAAGATCGAGCGCTTATCTTGTTCAGCTCATTAAAACTATCGAAAATTCATCCCTTTTGTATTATTTTACGCTTTTTCAGGCTTAAGGGATTTCATGGCGAAAAAGAATCATTGGAGTCTCCTTTCCATTTCTTTCAGACTCTCTAAAATTGAAAGGGACCGAGTTATCTTTGTTGTTAAACTCGTTAAAACCAAATAGCAACAAACTCATCCGCATGGACGAGGACGAGTTTCACTGTCGCTAGGCTTGCTAAAATATAACGACAGGTTTGCTTGAATGTTGGATTATAGAACAAGCATATGTTATCCTCCTCAAGCTTGACAAAAATAAAGAGGTACTGGTCAGCAATGACTGGGGAAAATTGGGAAGAAAACTTGAAGAAACTTTATT
>APFE030878705.1:225050-284866 GCA_000404065.3 Pinus taeda
GAGAGGTTCAGTAGCCGCCTCAGTCCCTAGGTACATGGCTTTAAATCCAGGCAAGGTAGGGCATTGGTTGGTGGGGTGGTCTTCATCACAAACGAAACATACCTCTACTGAGTGCAATGGACACTCATTCTTAGGATGATTCCTCGTGCATCTAGGACAAAAAATGGCCAAAGCCCTCTCAGCTTCCTCTTTCTTTTGCTGAATTTGGAAGGTATCAAGTTGCATGGCAATAGTCTGCCTCATCTCACTTTTGAGGTCTTCCATCTGGTTAGCAAACTCATGCTTGGAGAAGGTGGTACTAGCTGAAAGTGGATTCCCCTTACCTCTCTTCCGGGCCGCCCTAGAATGGTTTCTAAACACGGTCTTTATGTCCTCATAAGGTAGTTGCTAGATGTCCCCTCCAGCCAGCATGTGAAGGGTGTCTAGAAGGTCTTCAGGGACTCCTCAGAGTAGAACCAGCTTCAGAGATTCCGGGTCAAGTGTGCACCTAGTCCATTTATAACTAAGTTGGAACCTTTCCTCCTAATCTTCTAAAGACTCATCACTTCCCATGGTCATCCGAAAGATTTCTCCCTTGGTTTCCTTGGACCTACAGTAGTCCCGGTATTTGGTATCAGAAGCTTGCTGCATCTGAGCCCAAGTGGTGATACTGTTTCCAAGTAACCCCATGAACCAGCGTAATGCTGTGTCCTTGAGGGTAGAGGGAAAGAGTTTCAACTTTTGCTCGTCCTCAACATAGTCGTAAGTTCGACAAAGTACATCAAACTCAAACATGAAGGTATTAGGGTCTTTAGTAGTCAATCCATGGAAGTGAAGTAAAGCTGAGGGAATTATGTTTTTCATTTTCATGTCTCCATTGGTCTCTCGGATGGGAAAGGCACCTTCTATTCTCTCATCTTCTCTTCTACCGTTTTGGTTTTCAGCCATGGCTTCAGATGGAACATTCTCTAACTCTTCTTCTGTTATAGTATCTTCGTATATCTTAGGAGGTTCACATATAGGTTCTTCTGGCTCACTGTTACCAGAGAAGAGATAAGGTTGACTCAGTGATGTGGTGGGGGTGTTGGGTAAGAATTTGCCGGTTTTATCTATGTTCCTACAAGGCATGAAATGGAAAGACTTTTGGTTGCTTTTGTTTTTTCTCTGCTGGTACCTGAAAAACTGAAATAGATTGAACTGCAACTAACTATCTTGCTTAAATGAAAGTGTGGAATGGAAATGAAAACAGGAAAGGACTAATCTACTTTGCATAATTGAAATTGCGGAATTGAAATGTTAAGCTACGCTTGCAGAATTGAAATTGCGGAATTAAAATGCTAATCTACACTTGCAGAATTGAAATTGCGGAATTGAAATGCTAATCTATGAAAGCAGGAAATGTCTACTCTACTTTTGCGGAAATGAACTTGCAGAATGGAAATGAAATAAACTACTTAGCAGAAGTGTTATAGACATTTTTGGGCACTTCAACCCCAATAAAAAAATTCCATAAACTGAGGGCTCTTAAGTCCCTAAAAGTGTTGCTTCACTACCTGAAGGAACAAGGTCAACTGATTACATCATATCCCAGAAGTTCTCCACTGAAAACTGCTCATAAATGGTCAAAACTGGACCATACTGAAAGCTCAATGCAGAGGGTGCGATGCATATCACCTTCCCAAGGTACAGGGTGCAATGCGTACTGTTTTGCTCCTTTGTAGGGTGCGATGGCCGGGAATGGACAAATGGCAGGGACAAAAATGCGAGGTGGAAGATCATGGAATCTTCCAGAAGCTTCCCCTCTGACACTTGCCACTCCATTTTCGACCAGGGATGAGTAAGAGATCATCATTCTCCAAGTGAAAGCAGGAACTATCAGAGAGAAGACACTAATCAAGACCCCAGAAGATGACTCACCTCCCTATAATCATCTATATATGGATCCCTCATCACAGAGATCCAAAGGCTGGAATTTTGTATCTTATAGAGAAGTCTTGTTGGTTTTCTGGTGTACATTCATAGTGTTGGGTGATCTAAGCTTTTCTTGAGGTGAAGAAGGGATTTCTAGCTAGAGGATGATGCTAGGTCAGAACATATGGTTGTAATCCTCTTGCTACTTTTCATCTTAATATATCTATTCAAGTTTTTCTCCATATTCTTGTGTACTTGTTTATATATGCATTTGTATGGTTAACACACATCTAGTCCCATGTTATTTATGAATATAGATATTTGTTTCTTCGATAGTAGTATGTTGTTGTGATTCCATAGGTGCTCTTTAAGGCTGGGAAGATGAAGAACAAGCAGCGAATCTCTATCAAGACGGAGAGGAAATCAAGCGCAAGACTAAGGTTGGTCTTCTTGGTTCTCCTCTTGTCTATTTTCATAAAGGAAAACGAAAGTAGACTTTACTTGTTTGTTTCTAAGATAGCGACCCATCTTAGTGGGAATAGCAGCATCTGAGTGGACACTATTCCCAATAACAAGCATGCTAACCGAAGGCCTATCGACCTCATTTGATGTCACTAGTTCCCCTTTCAATAGCACTATTGTGTTCATCATCTGCATGCGCAACATCTGCTCTACTGCCATGGATCCAACTGTGAGGTTTGTCGAAAGGGTACCAACCTGAGGGTGGCGTGCCTTTAATTCATACAACTACACTCTGAGGGCCCCTAATACAATTTGGTTCTCCTGCATGAAATCTTGGAGAGCCTCATTTGTGACATCGCACACCATCTCACCGATGTCATGCAGATCACCCTCAGTTAGGGTGATTGGGTCAATGGACAGCTTCAAGGTCTTGACCTTCTTCCGCGACCCTACCCACTCTCCTCGGTGTTGGCACTTCAGCTGTGTGGATGCAGTTCGTGGGTCTATGCTTCCTTTTGCTATTTCTGATTCCTCTGCCTCCTACCCCTGAGAAGGCATTGTTTGCCCCTCACCTGCCTTCACCACTACTGCCTGTGCTGCTGCTATTGCTGCAACCTTTTCCTACTCAGTTACTTTCTGTGCCATGTCCCATGCTTCCCACACTCCTGTTGTTGTTGTTTCCTTCCTTCTTTTTTGCGGCCAACTATGCGATGCACAGCTTGGCCTCGTCTTTCTTTGTTTGGGCTATTGACTTCTCGATTTTTGCAATGTCTGGGGCATGTCATTTCAGCAGCCATGCCTTCAAGAAATTAAAAATGGTGTCATCGGTGGCTACAAAGGGTAGCTTTGTCCACTGCTTCGTCAGGTCCTTGTGCGCCCTAATATATATGTTATGGATGCCTGCCTTAAATTCTACAAAACTCTGTAGACTATTATAAACCATGGGTGACAACCATGGCTTACGGTTGATCCAAATTTGGATGTTCATCTCCATCAGCACCTAGAAGATCTTGCTATCGTGTATCCTTGTAGCATCCTTCATGGCCTAGAGCGAAGCATACTTCGCGGCCTCCGGAAAATCTCTAGAAATTATGGGTAATTGACTATCCTCGGAAAATTCCCCAGTGACGAGCACTATGGATAGCAACAGCCATGCATAGTGGAACATTTTTCCCTGTTCCTGGGCTTCACGGAAATTCTCTAAAAATTCTATGTAGAGGAATTATACCATTTAAACTAGACCCCCTCCGTGCACTGCTCGGCCATTGCAACCACCAGCGCAGGTAACTCGTCTGTGTGGCACTTGCGCATCACTTTACTGGTGAGGATTTGGGTTGCTACGTGTACTACTTTGTCCTTGATCCTAGAGATGGTGTAGCCCCTATTTCTCTTTTCCAGCTTGTACTTCTTCTTCATGGCCTCCACGATGGATAAATCACTTCCCTTTCCTTCCGATATGGCTGTGGGGTCTTCTCCTTTATATGGAAGCTGTGAGATGTGATGAATCAAGTCTGTCTTGATGGGGATGGGCTCCTCCAGTGATAAGAACCCATCATGCACTAGGCAAAGCAACTGCCTGATGACGAAAATGGTTATTGGGGCACGGTGGAAATGTGGCACCCAAAGTAGGTTTAGTAGCCCAACCTTCTCCACTCCGCGCAACCACTTCTGTGGCTTTAATGCTATCACCACCCCCGCAGTGTTCTACTTCATGAGGTTTCCAGTCTCAAGGTGAGGATACTTCTCATGGTTAGCAAGGTCCCAATCTTTGAATTTCATGGTTGGCACATGGCCTAGGTGCATACCTTCAAACCTAATGCCATTGGGATAAGCAAGGTCTTGAGTGAGCTCTTGGTCTCGTCTAGGTCTTTGGGAACTTTGGCCTTCCCTTTTCATGGAGGGACATAGGTGGGTAGTTTTTCCGTAGAGTGCCTACGCTGAGTATCCACCTCTGTGCCTTCATCTTCTTCTTCTACGATGGTAAGATCTTGAAAATCTTCTTCTTATTTGTCTATTTCTATAGTGACATCTTTCTCTTTCTCCTCCATCGACAGTTTGTTGCGCAGTAGGTTCCGCAGGTACATGAGTATGGGAGCCATTTCTTCTTTGTCCTTCTTGGGTCTTGGCGTGCATGGTGATTTCAGGATTTTTGCCACAATCCCGACACCTTCTGGAACATCCCCCATAGTTAGGGCTTGTGCGGCCTCTTTGGCAGTCACTTTTGCTATCCCCATACCATCCTTAGTTGTTGTCATTGTATCAATGCTACAATCTATCACTTGTGAATCCACAGGCTCAATCAATGCTCAACTCACAACACTTAGGGTTCTATTCAATCGCTCAATTCGTAAATGACCAACTATTGTTTGCTAGGCAACCCTTTGTATTTTATAACACTTTTTGAATTTGAATTCGACCGCTCCCCCCAATTCTAGTTCATTAATGTTCTTGACAGTAGATTTTCCCAAACCTTGCCCATAAATCACATCTTAAATGCCTACCACCCACTCCATTTGGCTTGAATTGAGCATAGCATCATGAATAGTGACTTCAATGGTCACTTTTTGGCCAACCTGTGCGGCAGCGCAACCCCCTGTGCACAGTCGTGGACCTTGTGACTCTTTTCTTTTGTGTGCATCTCCAATACCACGCAACTCCTGGGAAGAATAGTTTATAGTGCCACGCTCCTTTCGAACTCCCTGGAGCACTAAGACTGTCCTTCCCTTGGCTAGTCAGGTGGCTGCACCACCCATGTGGAGTTCCATTCTCCTCTGTCATGGTTCCTGGAGAATCCCCATCTTTTATTGTTATGGTCAGCATTGCGCACTTCACCCTTTGCAACGTGCTACCTTGGTCACTATGCCTAGCAATATGCAGTCCAAGCCAAGGCATCGAACTATGCAATTCATGACAATAGTTCTTAAACTTCTTAGTATGATCGTATGCACCTTGCCTTACCATCCTAGTTTTTTGGTGAGAAACTCTTCCTTTTTCTCGTCCTCTAGCTTCTTGACTTCTGTGTCCACTAGCATGCTTTTCTTTCTTAACCGTACCCTGTCTTCTTCAAGTTCTTGGAGTCTAAGGTTTCCTTGTTTGATTTCTTCCTCAAGTCCCATGCATTCTGTTTCTTGTGGCTGTGTGATTCCTTCTTTCTGGGCTTCGTGAACCATCGTATCTATGGGTGCTTCTATGTGTGGAATAGGCTTTGCATGCTCCATAGGGATTATAGCTTCTGCTTCATACTTCAGCTTCAAAATTGCCCGCGTGGTTAGGGTTTTGCAGATAGTCCTATAAGCCCATAGAACCATTGGTACACACAGGTCCTAGTCAGCTCGTTTCGCATTGTGGACCATGTTCAATACTTCACACACTTTGTCAAAGGCACCCACGTGGATAATATTATGCGTGCTTGGTCTTATTATACCTCCTAGTCCCAAACGGAGGGGTTTTTCATGCCATTTTCTTACCCGTTCCTGCTTGCCCATCATGTTTCCTACCATGCGGACAGGGTTCCTTCGTGTCAATTGCACACCATACACCTATACCCATTTGGACGGGTGGGCGCACGAGCTATTTCATCCATCATACTTGGCTTTCATCTGCATTTGAGGCTTCCCAAATTGTAGGTTCATCATCCTTCTGCATTCATGCCAGTCCTCAAAATTCTACTGGCATGTACCCCACCACCCTGCAGGTGTAGTGCACAGTACCCATTTCAGAGCATCAAATCGCTGTTGTTCCTACACTTCTTTTTCAAATTTGTTCAGGAAATCATCCACCTCGCTTAACCCATCATACATAGGCAGTTCTCTTACCTTTGTTGCCATACAATGTAGTGACCTTGTCATCATGTTATAGTTGAGCGGTTACCTCATGTAGTTAGTTCTACCATCATTCTATTTTCTCGTCTAAATTTGAGGTACAGGAGCTTTCGCGCTCCGATGAGAGTTTGCCATCCACTGTTGGATTCACCCAGTCTTGCTCCTACACGATTATCTTGTAAATATAGTCTAGATCATCATCGCTATCATAGTCATGCATTGGCTCTATGTAGTGCGATCCTTTCACAGGGTCTAAAGGTACCACTATGCGTAGTGACTTTTTCTCAAAAATCATCTTGTGCTTCTTTAGATGTATCACTCCATTCATGTCAGTTGCCTAATCTATTCCTAGTAGCATGGGATAGGGATTGTTGTCATTAACAATCTCTATCACATCAAAATCTACAAGCACGCTCACACCATCGATATCTACCGTTATTCCCTACAATCTTCCCATAGGTAGGATCTTTTGCTGGTTCACCATTCACAATTGAATAGGATACCATTGTAGCATAGGCTTGCCCATGCAATCCCATGTTTGCTTTCACAAGACATTCGCGTCTAATCCTATATCCAAAATCACTTGATCCATTTCATTTTCGTTGATTTGCGCTTTCAATCTCATCTCTTTTCCTGTTCGCATTGTGTTCTTCTTGAGCTTCTGGACTACGCACGATTCTGCTGGTGCAGTCCCAACACATCTAGTTATGAGTTCTTACAGCCCCTTCACAACCTTGCTATCATGTAGGAGCTTCATGCATGTCTCCAAAAAGGTAGTGAGCATTGATGGGTCCATTTCTAGTCTCAGTTTATCTCTACTACCTGAAGTGGAGGCCTCTGTGAAGCTCTTCTTAGCTTCCATGAATGTCTCAGCACGTTCTATATTAAATTATGGTTCCTTTTTTGGAGCCTTGCGAACCCAGGCACTCTCTTTGGGCTGCTTGCATTTTTCATCCCTTGTCATGATACCACTTTGGAGTACGATATTTACATTTGGGTCTTCCTCGCATGGCTCAAACCTCATCATTTGTAGGTTCTGAGTCAGGGGGTTTGGAGTGCTCCTTTATTGCACAACCTCTCTATCAGTGTGGGACATTTCTCTGTCTCATGATCAAACTGGGTACAATATAAACATGATGGTCTCATTAGATTTGTAAAATTGTGGGCATAATGCCCTAGTCCTCTACAATTGTAACATATTAGTTGTCTACGACCTCTTCTTGGTCCCATTCCACCTCGACCTCATCCACGCCCCTAAAATCCAGTGCATGTCATCACTACATTTTAATCGAGGGCTCATGTTTCAGTCTGAACTCTATAGGTAGGAGTCTGATCCTTCATCAATTCATAAATTCTACAGGTACGCTCATCATGGCCTACTGACCTACAGAAATTACAGAACAACTGTTGGGAATTTTGCGTATACTTCTATAATAGATGGTAGTTGTCTGTAGCATGCTTCCCTCCTATTTGACAAATCATGTACCATAATGCAGGTGCTGCACTTAGTCTTGCTTGTGCCTCTGGTCTCAATGGTGTTAGTGCTCCTCCCACCAGGTAGTCCACAAAACTTGGACAATGGTCCTTGTCATGTCCCTGGCCTTTGCACTTTACACACCATACCTCCTCGCGCACTTTTGGGTGAGCTATCCTATCTTGTTTCAAACTCTGCATCTCAAGGCACAAGTTTTTCAACTGTGCATGGATCTGTTGAAATCCCAAGTTGGGATCTTGTATCGGGGTCTCATGTAGTCTCATTGTGATCTCCAAGGCCTTGGCCTAAGTGGATAGCTTCTGCTGTGACACCGTGTTCCTTAGATGTAGAGTTAGCAACACTACAAACCATGTGTGGTGTTGCCCATTTGTCAAAGTCATGATGGCTTCACGAATCATACCCTTTAGTCTTTGATATGGCTCCCAAGGGGTCTCGCCTACAAGCATCATGATTTCCTTAAATCTGATGATCGACTGTGTCTTTGACTTTGGTCTGCCAGATTCCTTGTTTAGCGCAGCTTGGATATCCACGATCATTATGTTTGAATTGTCATTGGAGTGCTTAATGTACCAAGTTAGTGTGTGATCTTGCAAAGTGCTGACCAGTGTTGCTTTCTTTATATTGTCATCTGTGACTCCCTGCACTTCCCATACAGCCCTTACCATGAACTAAAACTAGTCCGGATCTTGATTCCCTACTCCTTTGAACATTGGCAATTTTATCGTGCTTGCCATATTGAAATGTGGTGGTGGCAGAGGTGGTGTGGGTGAAGACGGGGGTGAAGATGGTGAAACTAGGGGTGGTGTAGGTGGAAGTGGTATGCACGGAATTCACTGCTTTATCAAACTAATCAAACTTATTGGTGAAACCTTCGCAAGCTCTTCCCTGATTTCTCACGAAGGTGAAATCAAGGGGCTAGTTTCTAGTTCTACACTACCTTCATTTCCGTAGATCCTCCCACTTTGCGTAGCCCCAAACATCAATTTATTTGCATAACCCTCTTTTCACACAATAACATTTTAATCCAAGTGTTCAAATATTTAACGTACTTACCTCACGGTCCTTTGAGGAAACGTCGTTCTGCCTAGCTATAGTTGACTGAAGTATCTACCGTAAAATCGGTGATAAATCCCCTTATAATTCAATCAAGCTAGTGATCCACAATGTGCGTGATCTTATTTTCCGATGCTTCCATTCTGTGCACAAATTCTGGAGTCCACACAATAGGTTTGTTGAGCCTACACCTTCATTGACTATTTTCTAGCTTCGTGATCGACTCGTACAACTTAGAGGGCAAGGATGCAAAGAAAATTCCCTAGATTTCCCTGTATAAGTAGCAATATAACCACTCTTCCTTCGATAATCATAGATTCCTTTTTTCTTGTGCCGCGAACTCGTGAATCTTTTTGTCCAACCACTCTTCAATTCCTTCCTTTGTCAGATTCTAGTGATACGACATTAGACATATCTATGCAGATCCTGGTCCTGGCAACGAAACCATTTGTTGGCTTATTGGGTCCTAACCCAGGTTCAGAGTTAATTTAGCCAAACAAATCCCAGTACTTCTGGCCCTTTTGGCAACATTCCATAGAGCATGGATTGAGGTCTCACCTGAAGTAGTATGGGAGGGTGCGAGAACCAAGTTTCCGCACCCTAGAGATGTCTGATGAGTTCAAGTGGTACATGGTTTGACCATACACGCAAGTTGCTACACGCACTTTCCCGTACCTTGAAACTTGATATATTGCCTTCGTGCAGCCCTACTGAGGGGCTGAGCATTTTGCTCTGTGTTATTACCCAAGACCTCAATGGTATTCCAACGTTAGTTAATTAACTTTGCCCACTTGAGTGCTTTAATTATACTTAAAAATATAAACCATTCATATAGGTGCCTGTAGTAAATAAAAAGTATATTTGCAAATCATATCTAACATGCATTAAACCAAGAAAAAATGCACAAAATAATGAGAAAAAATCTCTTTATTAGTTCCTTCCTTAGTTACAGACTCAACTCTTCTCTCTGCACTCAGCTGTGGGGTCTGTGTACTCAGCTGTGGACTACTAGGCCTCTGCGCACTCAGCAGCAGAGCCTTCTCCTACTCTACGACCCAAAGACACACTTTACACTTATGACTTAATCACTTAGACTTCTTACTCTTCTCTATCCTTATCTATATTTTACACTTAGAGCTTCACTCTATTTATACAATCCCATGGTTTGCGGACCATGGGTAGGTCTATCCAGCGGACATTACAATACAAAACTAGGGTGGAAAACCTTGTGACTCTATTATACTTTCGTGCCCTGCACCCACAATTCGAGGAGCTTTACAACAAAATTCGGTCAAAAACTGGGCTTTGAGCCCCAAAACATGCCTTGGGGGGATTCCATGCCCAACAAAAACCTCACACCCATGCACATGACTACAATCAGTGCAAGCAAGATAAAGATATGAATGATCTAAAGAATTTCTAGTGCAGTGGACCCATGGACTAAATTAGGGTAGAATGGATGCATAGGGTCAGATGAAGGAGCACCGATTGGGCCCGAACTCAGATTCCATGCATTTATGTTCACCAAAGAGAAAGACAGATTTATAGGCTTGATGTGTTCTATGGATTTGATAAGCCAATCAATGTTACCTAAGACAAGACCAAAGTCATCATGCACAGGTGAATGAGATCCTGAAATATAGTGAGACGTATGTTGAATGGAATCAATTGGG
Source organism: Pinus taeda (assembly GCA_000404065.3). Taxonomy (NCBI): domain Eukaryota; kingdom Viridiplantae; phylum Streptophyta; class Pinopsida; order Pinales; family Pinaceae; genus Pinus; species Pinus taeda. The sequence goes on from APFE030878705.1 coordinate 235,445, forward strand.
GTTCCATTAGCAGGAAGGGATGTTATGTGATTTTCATATTCAAGAAAAAAATAATGTGTGAGAGATTTAGAGGCGAGGCCATCAGATCCATTTCCCATAAAGCATTGTTCATTATTGGAACCATTTACAACCACAATATTATTATGTAACAAGTCAAGAGGAAGATGAGAAATCCCAGAAACAATAACCTCTTCCTCGGGGGGTTGAGGTTGTTCCAGATTCAAAGAGATAGGAAAAAAAAATTACAGGTATAATCTAGACATTTTGTAATCTACAAATTATGATGATACTCATCTGAAAAAGACTTACTTTGTAAAGAAACGAGAAACAATCGTTGAAAATGTATATTCAAATACACCCAGTTGACATCACTTTCAGGAAATTCAAAATAAACATGCACATATCTAAAAGAAAAGTCCTTTAAATATTCTTTATGTTTAATCCTAAGCTCATTTATCTTCTTTAACACATCTTGAAAATCATACCTGTCAAATGCTTGTTGGAGCTTACTGACGAGTTGCTCGAACGAATGAATGGACGCTGTTGGCAATGTGTGCCACCATTACTTGGCACAACCTTCAAGGGTGAGCGAGAAAAATACACAAGAAAACTCTTCATCGTCAATCTCAAAAGATTCACAAAACTTGAGGAAATTAGAAATGTGCTCGATTAAAGGTGTTCCATCTTCACCATCAAACTTTAACTGAGACAAGTGATGGAGTTGCTCCACGGGGATGGAAAATTGAAAAATAGACAAACCAGATAAACACCCCAGGAGCAAGATTTTGGTCGGAGCCATTAACAAATATGAGACTAAACTGCAAGCTCCAGGGGCTGAGCTTGTCATCTGACCCTCCTTCTAGTGCCAATTTGTTGACGAGACAAAATGCACTGCCAATGTCTAATGTGGTCTCCTCGGTGTAAAGTCCCAATTAGACTTCACACCATCTGGAATAGGAGCGCCATCTAATATATGGGCCCACCTGCCACCATGAATGTTTTCTGGTCTTGGTTATCAAATGAGAAGGTGCCAGATTGGGGTGGCAATGAAGTGTTCGGAAAACGAAACAAAATCAGACCAAGATTGTCAAATTTAATAAATAAGTTTAAACAAGTCACAACAATGATAAGAAGAGATAAATGATGAGGGCGATTAGTCAGCTAAAATGCCATCGGACATAATAAATAGGAACATGCTGAAGGTAAATTGTAAAGTAGTTCACAATAGGTCACCGACATGGAAAGGAACAAGTATACATGGGTTCTAGAGCAAAACTTACATGCAACCACTATGTATCCATACATAACATCTCACGTATATGAAAGCACTCATACAGATATGGTGAGGTACCAGACAACTAATACAATCACCATGAGTTAGCATTGGAATTAGTGCAAAAGGAAAAAGAAAACATCTTATTAATATTGTTGTAACTTCAAATACATATCATGCAACTGGTCAATACCCAGTAGTGGAACATGGACTGTTCATACCATCTCTCGGTGTCAAAACCCTAGCCCTACTGCAAACCCACTCTCCTAGCTACCAAGAGTTGAGTGACCCTAGCTCTCAAGCATCAATCAACTTTCTATCTTGGCCTCAACTCGAGTGCTAAAAGTCCCTGGCGAGTGAGGGATGAGGGCACATTTATAGAGGTCAGGTGACCATTCACCTACCATGACCTTTGGCCTTCCCTCGTTCCCTTTCAGCTACCTTCATGCCTCTTGAGCTTCCTCACTACTCTCTCATGCTCACTGCCTAGTACATGCTTAATTTCTCATATCTTAACTGCTGGCATCATAGGACAACATTTACATTATGATAAAAAGAAGAAGAAGATGTAGACGGTTCTTGTAGACCCTAGAATGGTTGTCACCAAGGGGGCTGCCAAAGTACAAGACCAAATTTTGTGGTTCTTTGGCTGTATGGAATGCCATTATGGTTTCCATTATGTCTCGATCAACCATGCTAAGCTGACTTATTTACTGGTCAGACATCCTAGCTGTAGGTCTTCCCATGAGTAACCCTAGATCTCTCCTCACAGGTCGAAGTCCTTGCCCTCCTATACCCTGTAAGATAGTAAGCATAGCTATACATGATGATAATTGAAGAACCACACCATAAATGTAAACAATAATCATGAAAAACTAAAATCAACTTTGGACCCCTTGATAGTCATATCCTGTGTTATGGCAGTGTCAGAGCGAGTGGATTTGTAGGGTCTTCATATCATTCTTCGTGGGTTAAATCATAGTGAATCTAAACCTTAACCTCTTCCTTGCTTTCACGAATCAACTTTATAAAATAGGATTTTTGGGCAAAGGTGTGAGGAGTGTGTGGTTATCCATTGCATTTCAATGCTTCATGTTCCTTTAGCTAGTGCACAGTGGAAAATGTCCCTTATGCTCATTGCATGACATATATCTATATTTGGTAGGATAATTGGCAAGAACTATGTTCATGAGGCCTTTACCTCCTTCCTTCAAGCTCTCACGAATATTTTCTAAAATGCAAATCATCAAAATCCTTGAGGTTTTCCCTTGGGTGAGAACTATGCTTCATATGTAGGAAGCATTGCCAAGCTTCATTGGCACTTAAAGTGCATATATATGGACCAGTATTTTTGATTCTTCAGTTTGGAATATCACTGGGTAAAAGAATACATGTTTTATATGAGAGGCACATGCTTCTCTTTTCTCAACCAACCATCAACTCTAACCACCCAACATTTATGTTTAGTTTCATTTTCGGCTTATAATCGGGCCTGCATCCTTTCACATAGTTTGACCAACCATTTTTGGTCCAAACATTAAAAGACAATTCACTTAGTTTATTCATAATAGCGTAGAGTTGCACTTCTAGAGAGTGATTCGTGATTTTCCAAAAGTCGCATAGTCACACCTCTAGTATGTCTGTTACCGGGAATAGTGTCCACTCGGATGCTGCTATTCCCACTAAGATGGGTGGCTATCTTAGAAACAAACAAGTAAAGTATACTTTCGTTTTCCTTTATGAAAATAGACAAGAGGAGAACCAAGAAGACCAACCTTAGTATTGCCCTTGATTTCCTCTCCTTCTTGATAGAGTTTCGCTGTTTCTTCTTCATCTGCCCAGCTTCAAAGAGAACCTGTGGAATCACAACAAAATACTACTATCGAAGAAACAAAGATCTATATTCATAAATAACACAGGACCAGATGTGTGTTAACCATACAAATGCATATATAGACAAGTACACAAGAATATGGAGGAAAACTAGAATAACTTTATTAAGATAAAAAGTAGCAAGAGGATTACAACCATGTGCTCTGACCCAACATCATCCTCCAGCTTAGAAGCCCTTCTTCACCTCAAGCAAAGCTAGATCACCCAACACTGTGAATGTACACCAGAATACCAATAGCACTTCTCTATAAGATACAAAATTCCAGCCCTCTGGATCTCTGTGATGAGGGATCCATATATAGATGATTACAGAGAGGTGAGTCATCTTTTGGGATCTTGATTAGTGTCTTCTCTCTGATAGTTCCTACTTCCACTTGGAGAATGAAGATCTCTTACTCATCCCTGGTCGAAAATGGAATGGCAAGTGTCAGAGGGGAAGCTTCTGGAAGATTCCATGATCTTCCACCTCACATTTTTGTCCCTGCCATTTGTCCATTCCCAACCATCGCACCTTACAGAGGAGCCAAACAGTATGCATCGCACCCTGTACATTGGGAAGGTGATATGCATCTGCACCCTCTTCATGGAGCTTTCAGTATGGTCCAGTTTTGACCATTTATGAGCAGTTTTCAGTGGAGAACTTCTGGGAGATGATGTAATCAGTTGACCTTGTTTCTTTAGGCAATGAAGCAACACTTTTAGGGACTTAAGAGCCCTCAATTTATGGACATTTGTGATTTGGGTTGAAGTGCCCAAAAATGTCTATAACAAAAACTCTTTAGATATCGAGAGAGATCAGGTCCTGAATATAGCCTGTTGATTGGACCTCCTTCGAGTGACGAAGAGGTAGCGGTAGAGGCCTCACCATGGAGTGTTGTTCAGCTGATAAGATAGGGTTCTCCATGGACACATCATCCATCCACTCCACCTCCACCTCCACCTCCACCGAATACACCTTCACCCATACCTCTACCACTGCTACCGCTGTTCAACATGTCAAACACAATGAAGTTGCTAATTTTAAGGGTATACAAAGAGAATATATAGATCAGTTCTGGTTTGTTGCAAATGTTGTGTGGATAGCACAACATATTACTGATGACAATATAAATAAGGTGCAATTGGTTACCACTCTACAGGATCGCACGCTGACATGGTATATTAAGTATTGTTGTGATCATCTTGTGGCAACGCTAACAGAGACTAAGGTTGATTTAAAAAAATAGTTTAGTAAGCCTAAGTCTGAATCATAGTCAATAATTGGATTTAAGGAGATCATGATGAGGGTTGATGATACACCTTGGGAGTTAGATCAGAGGTTGAAATGTGTGATCTGTGAAGCTAACATGCAACTCACAGATGGTCAACATCGCGAGTGGTTTATAGCTTCGCTTCTGCCCCACCTGAGGATTTCTTTGTCACAACAGAAGATAGGAACTTAGGCAGAAGTCCTGGAAATCATGATGAGGTTACATGTGATGCCTATTCAGGACACGACCTTGGGGGTACATCAAATTCACTCTCAATTATAGAGTCTATGCTTAAAATTGCAGAGCTTGAAGAAAGATAAGGAGGCTAAGCCAAAGGTGCACACCGAAGTTTGGTGTCTGAAATGTAAGAGCCAGGGGCATGATAGTTAACACTGTCCCATATTTTCAAACTATATCACAGGAGGGGGGCCAATTCCCTTAAGGCCAGAAGCTCCAATAGGACGGAGTGTGGGGGTTGCGCTATGGTGCGCTATTTGTCAGGTGGCTGGAAAACATGCAATGAATAATTGTCATTTGCTTCAAAAGTTCGTTTAGACACCACAACAGTTGTTCTGCGACTTCTGCAAATCAGTGGATCACGATGAGCACCACTGTCATAGCTATGGGCTCATGATGGAAAGAACACCTACCTACCGAATGCAAGCAAAAACTCGACCTCCAGAGAAGTGTGCCAGAGGAGTGCGTGGAGGATATCAGGGACTAGGATGAGGCCAGGGCCAGGTTATTTGTTACAACTGCAGAACATCAGGGCACTACACACAAGAGTGTCAGAATCAGACATGCCTGTCATGTCAATGCTGCAGCTAGTTTCACTACACTATAGATGAATGCCTAGTGATGATAGCTAAATGCAAGAAAAGAAGGCACAACCTCAGCAACCTATACAGAACTTATGGATGATGGGAGATGAGCTCCGCGAGGAGGACCAGAGCATGAACATAGTGCTGAGAAGTAGAGTAACAACTGGTGATTATAAAGGAAAACAACCTGAAGAGGATGGATGGGTCCGCAAGACCCCAAAAAAAGAAGCTAGTTTTGATTTGGTGCACGCTAAGGAAAATTTTATGGAATCCAAGAAAATATTTGCTGAGGCCTCCACCTCAAGAAGCTAGAACAAAGTGCAAGAGACCAGTGCACCTACATAGGTTGATCTATCTATGCTTACCACGTTCTTGGAGACTTGCATGAAATTTTGCGCCACAACAAAGCTGTGAAAGGCCTACAGGAGATAATAAACAAATGCGCCGACAAATAAAACACCCCTGATGGACACTGCGTAGTTAGAAAAAATGGAAAACATAAGGCAAGGACAAGTCGGGAGATGAGGCTCATTGCGCAGATAGGAGATTATGAGATGGACCAGGTCATCTTGGACCTGGGGTCCAATGCGAACGTTTTTCCAAAACAAACATGGAAAGAATGGGGAGACCTATGCTACAGTGGTCCCTGATCCAGCTTAGAATTGAAACCAGTAGAAGATCATCCATATGGGATGATTATATGGAGTAACTGTTGACATCAAAGGGGTGAGCGCAGTCCCTGATTTTGAAGTAATAGATATCATTAATGACAATAATCCCTACCCTACATTCCTTGGAATTGACTGGGCCAATTGACGTGAATGGAGTCATCAACTTGATGAAGAGAACAGTATCATTTGAAAAGAAATAGCTCCGGGTTGTATTGCCGTTGGACCCTACAAAAGGGGCACGCTACATTGAACTGGTCCGTGATTATGAAGAAAGTGAAGGTGACTTAGATCAAATCTACAATATCACAGCAAGAGATCAAGATTGGATCAATCCAATGGTTAATGGATCGATTGCATGGGACTGAGAGAGATCCTACACCTCTGTTTTAGATGAAGAGTTGGAGCATTGGCAGAATCAGCTACATGAAGTATCTGCACTGTGTTGCAATATGATGACTAAATCACTATGTTGCATTTCGTTGGAGGTAAGGAATTTACCTTATTATGATGGCTTAACTAACGTAGATAAGTTTTTGAATACATTTGAACGTGAATTCCCTGAGCATCACCGCTTCCAAGTGCTAGACTTGGCCATGCATGCTATGCCTTCATGATGGTGGGGTACACACAAGGATAGCTTTGATGGATGGCGGGAGTACAGAAAGATGATGAGGTTATGGTTTGGTTGACTTAACACTAGAATGACTGAGAAATACGATGGGAGAAATGACCTGCGTGATCATCTAGCGAAGTGGACTAAAGCTTATGGAATGGAGCCATAGCCGAGTGGGTGCACTTATTTTGCCATACTTTAGACACAATCCCCATGAACTGGTATTTGGAGACACAGCTCCGCCATGGCACCAAAAAGTGGGATATGTTGAGGGAAGGATGCTTAATGACCTTCAGTTTTGAATATGGGTTTGAGAGCATTGATGAATCTCTACAGGAGATTAAAGCAGTTATTTGCAAAACGCCACAAGAACCTCTCGAATGGGTCCAGCCAAATTGGCACAACCAGCTGTGTCATACACTAGAATGTTATAATGGGATCGCTGAGGAGGAGGATGAAGATCCAAGAAATATTAGTATTCCTCTAGCCGAAGGGCATCACAAAGTTGAGGGCCTTCAAATAGACAACCTAGACATCACCGCGATGTTGAAAACCAAACAAGTGAATGTTGAGACTGAAGTAGATCTGAATTTTTCAAAAATTGGGGATTATTGGGACGATGCCACTGTGGATAAGGTTGTTGAGTTTCTCCACGAATATTAAGATCTATTCCCTACTAATTTTTTGGACTTGGAGGGCATAATAGGAGACTTGGGTGTTATGAAAATCAATCTAAAGCCGGATGTGAAGCCTGTTAAATAGAGGTCATATCTCCTTAATCATAAGTACAAGGGAAAGGTTCTCTTAGAGTTGGATAAGATGCTAGATGAAGGCATGATAGAACAAGTGGAAGAATCTAATTGGGTAAGCTGAATGGTGGTTCCAGAGAAGAAGCATAAGGGTGAGATAAGGATTTGCGTAGATCTGAGGAAGCTCAATGATGCTTATGTCCATGATCCATTTCCAACATCGTTTACTGATGAGGTATTAGATAATGTTGGAGGGAACGAGGCCTACTCGTTCACTGATGGGTTTTCGGGGTACCATCAGATTAAGATCGCGCCTGAGGATAAGAGAAAAATGACCTTTGTGATGAAGTGGGTTTATTTTCAATACACCATGATGCCATTTGGACTCAAGAATGTGCCTACGATATTATCTCATGTAGTCATCGCGGCGTTCAAAGAGTTTATTCATAATTTCTTGGAAGTGTACTTTGATGATTGGACGATGTTGAGACTAGTGAAGCGCCATGTAACAAGTATGCGCTTGATGTTGGATATGTGTCGTAGATACCAGATCATGCTGAATATGAAAAAATGCATATTCTGTGTTCCCTTTGGAATCATGTTGGGTCATGTGGTGTGCAAGCAAGGGTTGATGGTGGACCCTGCCAAGATCATGGTGATAGTGAATCTGGAGGCCTCGAGGAACGTAAAGAAACTGCATGCAATGTTGGGACATACGAGATGTTATAAAAAATTTATCAAGACATATGCTCATATTACTGCGCCCATGGAGAAGTTACTGAAGAAGGACGCAACATTATGTTGGGATGAAGAATGCCAACGCAACTTAGATGTTTTGAAAGAAAATATGTTCACTGCACTGATCTTGGTATTCTTGGATTGGAAGAAGGAATTTCATGTACACGTTGATGCCTCTTGCATTGCATTGGGTGAAGTCTTAATGCAAGCCAATGAAGGAGAGATGGACCACCCTATAGTCTTCGCCATTATGAAATTATCGAAGGCCGAGAAGAATTACTCCACAATAGAGTGCAAAGGATTGCCATGGTATATGCACTGCAGAAGTTCAGGCACTATCGCATCATATTAAACACCCTTAAGAACATTGGGCTAAACATCACAGCGCTCCCCAATGAGATTCTTCACATGCTACATGGGGGGGTGATAAAGGAATTGAGAGCTCGGGAGCAGTGCGCTCTCAACCTGATCAGTGAATATAGGGTGAATAACAAGCAAATTTTCACTGAGAAAATGTAGGCCTTGAAAGAAAAGGAGATGCTACAGGCATAGAGTTCCTAACTGGAGTCTGCAATCACAAAGGCATGCAAAACAGTGCTTGAGCTTCACATCTCGAGGACGCAAAACCATAAGAGAATATTAGGAAGTTAGATGCTGGTGTGCGCGAGGAAAAGGAAGAGGTTGGCTAAGTTCAATTCAAACTCAACATGAAAATAGCTGAGCTAAAATTAAAGTTGTAGCCCACGACTTCGCCCAAGGTCTAGGAGTAGCACGGAGCCACCATAAAAGAAGGGATGGCCACCTTGGATGCCGCAGTCACTGACTATTCAACATTATTTGAGTAGGCAATGGAGTTGGTGACAACTTTACAGGAAGACCCAAACCTGAAGATATTGAACACAGAGGTCAAAGAGCTGCAAAAGCAATATGATGAAGTCAAGGCAATGACGCACTCTATTACCCTAACACAGTGCCTAGCCAAGTTGCAGGAGGGGAAGCAGCTCCTCGTGTAGGTAGAAGAAGCACAAAAGAAGGAGGTCTTGCTTAAGGCCAGGTTGGGGCCTTGGTTAGATGAATCTTACCAGGTCATGAACAACATTTAGGAGAAGCTAATAGGCTTGCAGCAGACACAACAAACAATGAAGCTAGTTGCAGAAGGACCAACTACATAGAAGCTAATGGAGGAGATTAAGAAGGTAGCTACTCAGAGCATTACCGAAGTTGTTGTAGTTCAGGTGGCGCTAGGGGATATTCATAGTAATATCACATCACCAACTGAGTGACTTGAGGGTGAGTCACAATCTTTGTGTTGGGGGCCTGTTGGGATGGGGTCCCCTAGGTTAGTTTTGGGGTTAAAAACCCAAGTTTTGATGTAATTGCTGTAAATGATTTAAAGTTTCCACGGTTTTTGGATGTGGAGCGTGCAGATGGTTAGGAGTCAAAGGGGTTTTAGTCCCTTTTTTATGTAAAAGTTGAGTCAGTTTTGAGATCCACCCATGGTGTTATGTGGAATTTTGCATCTATGGATAAACACAATTTCCCTAGGTGGGTAGCTACACCTAGAACAACAAATTTAAAGCGCTTAACCTTTTTCTATAAAATATAAATAAGACAAGGGACCTACTTGTTATCTTTCACTTTTCCTTTATCTCCTTTGTATGGCTCCCATCGCTCCTTCTCGAACTTAATCCGCTCGACAAGTACCTGCAACCATAAACAAAGGAAAAAAACCAATCAAGGAAAGAGATCTATCTACTATAAGCAAACAAAATCGAAAGCATTGAAACATATAATCATCATACATAAGGACAAGAATATGGGAAAAGGTGTAAACAACTTTATTAAGTAGAAGGAAGAATTAAACAATGAAGTCTGATCCATTGTCACTCTTCCAGCTTGGGTTCCAACCAACATCACATCAAAAGCACAACACTCTGGCAGCATAAAAATACTTGCTTACAATCTCAAACCTCACACCAATAGTATCTCCTTACAAATTCTCAAAGTCCAGCCCCTGATCACTTAGATGAGTGCTCAATTTATAGGAAAATGGAGGAGGTTTGGTCATAAATGAGGGTATTGAATGGCTTTCCAAACTTAGATTTATTTTCCATGGAGGAAGGAATGAGAGGATATGAGATTACTTAACTCATTCCCTGTCCAATTTCGAGCTCATAGGAGATGATAAGTGTGGGAACCTTCTAGATGGATCCAAAAGATAAGAATATTCCTAGAACCCTATGATGATTTTGCTCAATCTCGCTCAATGCAGGTCAAAGTGGGCCTAAGTTCTCTAGAAAGCACCCTAACATGGGCATACCTACACTGAAGCACACTTAGCCCTAACCAAGGCTACGCTGGTCCCTCAAGGAGGCATTTCTAGAGGGCTTCAAGCCAAGAAACTCTCAGGGAAGGAGGCATTCAAAGTGATGACTTTTCTAGGGCATGTAGCAATTGAATTAGGGTTTGATGAGCCCTAAAAGTGCTATTCTGAATGATGGGAGTGATGTGCCCAAATAGATCTATAACAACTACCCCCTAAAGCATGAATTTGAAAATAATAATGTTGAGTGATATGATTGACAATGTGATGAGGAGGTTCCGAAGTGGATGGTGATCTGCATCAATTACAATACATAATATCATGATATTTTTCTTTTTTCTCATGAATCAATGAGGGAAGGCATACCCATGTTCAACATATAAACTTTCATTATAAGTACATAGATAGTCATCTACAGATATAGACTCATGATGGGATGACCATCAATGTAATGCCATTGTACAAATGGTTTGGTACTTTCTTGAAATCATGGCCCAGATGGATGAAACTAGATCTGGTGCCTTCTATCTCATTCAATCATTTTCTCAAGTATGAGTCTAACCATGTGAATATGTGATCTGAAGTCAAACATGGGAAGACATCATCTGATTACCATCCAATGATGTAAGCCGTTAACAGACGTGAGAGAAATCACTGATAATGATAATGATCCTCAAGGTACTGCAGTACATTGTGCATGGTGTGAATAGATGTTTCGATGTCAAACACCATACGAAGTCTTTTGGTTGAAGGTTAGTGATGTCAACCTATCGCCGGAAGAAAGAAACCTGCCATTGATGTATGCAAGCCTCAAGGTACTGGAAGGGTGTTTCTAAGTCAACTTCTTAGATAATGTGATGATGTTGACAAGAAGCCACTCGTCGCAGGAGGGCCTTGATGTATCCCGCATCAACAACACGGAACGAGTGTAATGATTTTGGAGACAAATGTAACTGACGACACAAGGTTCAGAAATGGCGGTCATGAAAATGAAGGTTTATGAGTATTGCAAAAGACGAATTTTTACTGAGTGACTTCTCTTGAACATGTCGGGGACACTAATGAATTGGCAGCATTAACCCAAAACAAAAGTAATGGATGGTATGATATACCAAGGTATGATGGCCACCAAGCAAATAATCCAACCCATGTAGTCATAATGATGAAGTGAAAGTGTCATGTTCAAGAGCGACCTGCTGCCATAAAGTGGTTTACCCCTTTTCCCATTTTCCCCAGTCATTGCTGACTAGTACCTCTTTATTTTTTATCAAGCTTGAGGAGGATAACATATGCCTATTGTATAATTCCACCCTTCGGGTGAATCCATCACTATGTGATGTTTTAACGAGTCTAGTGAAGGTGAAACTCAGTCTTGTCATGATGGAAAAGTTTGTCACTATTTGATGTTTTAACGAGTTAACGACAATGATAACTTGGTCCTTTTCATGTTTAGAGAGTTTGAAAAGGGACAAAAACAAAACTCCACAAGTTCTTTTTCGTAGATTTGTCTCTCAAGTCCAAAAAAGTGTAAAATAATGAGAGAGAACTTATTGACCATGTTCAATCAACTTATTCCTTTTTCGTAAATAATCTATCTCAATCTAGAAAAGGGTTAAACTTATACTGAGTAGATTTCATTTCCTATCCATTAACAAGCTGAAAAGGACAAGCGCTCAACAATCTTTTCATATTTTGCGAGTCTGAAAATAGCTTAAAGAGGACCACACTTCAAGGAACGAGTGGTGTCTAGGATAGAAACTAATTCCAATGATGTTGGAACTTCTCAAAACATGTTGATTTATGTGAAGAGGCTAGCTAATAAGACCACTCATTGCAATTGTTCCTCAAAAAGGGTAAAACAACCAAGTCAAAGTGTATGATCAGCCAAGCAGATAGTGATAATGGAAGGAGGAAAACCAAGGCTCATCTGACAGAACAAGCTGATAGAATGGCAATCATGAGGGTTAAAATGGAGATGGGTTCATGTTTACACAAGTTTGAACCATAGGGAACTATACTAAGATTCATTTTCATGTTTACACAAGCTTGAAATGAAAAACTATGCTTGAGATTGGTTTACATGGACCAAGCATGATGACTCAATTCTAGGTGCATGCCCCCCAAGCTTCATTGCATTTACCTAAGTAGACTACTCGTGGCTATCAGGTAGATGAAATGAAGGTTCATTTACGAGATCAAGTGAAAGACTCGATTGGGATTTTATGAGATATAATCAAAGACTTGACTTGAAACTTTGCTTCAGGGGACCTTGTTTCATTTTTTAATGAGCTTGACACAAGACAAGGAACTGTGCTCATATTCCTTGTTTCATTTTTAATGAGCTTGACACAAGTCAAGGAACTATGCTCATATTCTTTGTTTCATTTTTTAACGAGCTTGACACAGACAAGGAATTATGCTCATGACCTTTGTTTCATTTTTTTAACGAGGTTGACACAAAACCAAGAACTATCCTCATGATTCCTTGATCACGACCCATAAGAGGTCATGACTTCCAAGAGGTTCTCATAAGATGGGAGAACAATTCTCTGGAAGGGATACATAGCAAGGAATTCATTTGAGAGATCTGGTTCCAATTCCCCTAGTACATAATGTACAACATCATGGAATTGATCGTTACTTGATGTAGGCATGGAACAGGTTGCCACATAATTGACCAGTGGTAGGGAAGATACCATTGGGACAAAAGGACGATTTAGGGAAGATGGTTGACTGGAAACCATATTTGGACTAGGAAATGAAAGCTGGTCAACGGTGACAATTCTGCCTTCATGTGGGAAACACATCACTCGAAAGAGTGTTGAAACAATAGCTCCCATGTCATAAACATAGTCATGCTGAAGAAGTAAATTGTAATCTAAAGGGCTTGGGACTACCATCGCATTGAGATAAACAATTTTTCCTCCCAAAGTAATGGGCAACTGAGGAAGGATCCCTAATGGTTTACTGGTTCATTTGTTAAAAGCCAACAGATTCTGGGTAACAGGCACAAGTGGTGGCAAATCAAGCACTTGCCAAGCAATGGAGGAAAGTAATGAGCCTCATAAATGGGTAATTATATGGGCTCATTTTACCTTCTAACCTAGTCAAATCAACCATTCTCTTAGATTATTATATGATTTTCTGATTATATTTATGTTTATAGGGTGAGTTGAGTTAGTAATTATGCCATGTGGTCTAACATGTATTTAATGCAGATTGTTGATGGATTTCGAGGTCAAAGTCAAGGATCTAGTGGCCAAACTGCAACAATAACTTGAAGTAGATAGAGTAGAGGACTTATAGGAGGTAATCCCCCTCATTTATTTCTCCTCACTTCGAATTCCCCTTCATTCAACTCGGAGTACAAGTAGCCGAATCATGCACTAGAAGGCAACCGAGCAAGTGAAAGATGATTGAGAGTTATCTCAAGTTTTGGGAGCCAAGCCTCCCTGATTTTAAGGAAGCTGTTGATAGCTTCAGATGTATAAGTAGAGAGGCCTAGGCACTAGGATTGGAGTTTTTTCTTATGTAAACTCTGCTCAAATTTCGAGCTCACTATTTTATGACAGTTTTATGTATTCTTGTTATTTTTTGATAATGAAGATGGAATCATTTTTGAGCTAGCACTGAGTTACCTCAAAGGGATGAAGCTCTTGGGTTAGGGCCCAATCCAAGCAGCCAAGCTCCTCTTTACTTGTATTTGTATGCTTTACTTCAGTTTGTAGATTAGTTTGTTGTTAGATGTATTTCTTTTATGGTTAAGAATAGGTTCGTTTTGATGATTTAGTAGCTTGCTTCCATTTGTAATTTTTGTAGCAGGTTAAGCAGTGATTAGAAAAGATTAAAAAGGCTAGCAGTATTGCCTTAGCCTCTCTTCCTCCCTCTGGGACCATGATTTGAGGCAAAAACTCTCTTGCTACCCCAAAAACATAGATTTCCTCATTCCTAGGACTTCTAGTGTTTGCAGCTCTCTAGTAGGTTGATAGTCTAGTTTTGATTTTCTTTAGATCTCCTTTATCATGTTCACTTCCTAATTTGCAATAGTCCTCTTTCATGCTTTCCTTTATTGCAGCATTTCTCAGCATTTCCTTTCATACATCATAGTTTAGACCATTTTTATGCAAAACTCTGTTTTCCTAAGATGCACTCATTCATTTGTTTCTTGATTTTCTTAGTTGACTGTCAGTTTCTATGTAGCAGACATCTTCCAGCAGTAGGTTGGCTTACCAAAAATCACACCCTCCATCTGATCCATTCCCTATAGGTCTCCCAAAACTCACCTCAATTCTGCCCTAGTTTCCTTTATTTTCCATAGAACTTCTTCCTCTCTCCTTGAGCAAACCCAATCATCTTTCTCTCTCCTGGTGGTTCATGGTAGACCTTAGGCACCCTAACACCTCATCCCAACCTTCATACACTTTTTCCACCCACTCTCACACCCTCAAACAGTGAAAATTTCTCTTGGCCTCCTCCTATCGGCCTCTTGTAGTTTTCTTGTTTTCCTCCTGTAGTTTCCCTGTGTCCTCCTGTAGTTTTCCCTGTAGGCTTTCTTTTGAAGGCCGAGTGTGGGAAAAGCCTTCAGAAGGCCACCTAAGACCTCCTAGGACCCATCCACACATCCTACATCCTCCCAACCTCAAAAACCTCCCTCCAATGCCACATGTTCGTTGCCACACTAACACACAATAAATTAGATGCATGTTGAATTCACATAAAAACACATAAAAATCCAAAAATATGTTTTTTGCTTATTTACTTCCAGAAATAGCATGGTTAGATGTTGTTTGCTTCCTTGAGTAGGTAATGGCATTTCTTTCATATTTTTCATGGTGTTTTTGGCAAAAGTAGAGTTGGCTTGTTAAATAGGCTTTACTAGGTTTTGCTTTACATTCCAGTCTTTCTCCTTTCTAAAGTAGAATAACATCTGTAGAGTAGTTCTTCCTCTCTTTCATCACAAATATAGCTTCTTCTAAAATCTATAAAATTTGGCTTGAGCTCCTAGTGATTCCACGCTGACTGACCCAGTGACAACCTACAGTGAGAACTAGTACTTCTACATATAGCACCGACGCTTCCAAGTTTGTTACGAACTACCAGCTTGATAAAAGTAAAGTTGGAAACCCAGGAGTTGCAGCATTCTTGTTGCAATATTGGTGCTCACCATAAAGGATACTCATAAATGCACCTTCATCTATAATAGTGCCAAGTAAAATCATATTACAAACCTGTACTATGATACGGAAAGGCACATAAGAAGGAAGACGACATCCTACCAGTCAATTCCAATCAAAGGAAGTGGCTGGAATAATTGGAGGGGGTACCATAAGAATGGGATAATTACCCACTTGAGTTACAGGAACGGGAGGATTTTCCTCCTATCTTGATGGAACAAGAGGGTTTCCTCCAAGCTCATTGGAATTTGAAGAAACGAAAAGAACCTGAGTGGTATCATACTCACTCTCTAAGGAAAAGGTACGATTAACTGAAGGTGGAATTAGGTTAACTGTTTCCTTGACCCGTGATTGGTTGGGTATAAACTCATGGGATTCACATTCAGAGAGAGTTGGTTTGACCGATGGTTGATTTGGGTCAGTCACTTCATCAACTAGTGAAGGATTAAGGGAGAGTCTCCTGTAACCAGATGGAAGTCACTGCGGAGAAGTAGGACAATTATCTAACACTTTTTTGGCTTCATCCAGATAGGGACAAAGGTGAATGGGGTGATTACCTTCGCATGACCTACACAGAAACTTAACTTTACCCTTCTTTCCATGAACTTTACTACCAATAGTTGATTGTGTGTCACCAACATGATCTCTGGAAATTCATGACACAAGGTGATGTGAACGAGAAGACCATTTTTCTAAGATTTTAGGAATACCAGAACAATTTCGAAGAATATGGTCTCCCGTACAAGGTTTCCAAGGATATCGAAGTTTGTGAGGCTTATCGGACAGTTTCTCATTAGAATTTGCATTCGAAGCAATGGTTGCTTCGTTGCCCCCCTACTGAATTTTCTTCTTCTTCTTCTTAGCCACCTGGTTATTAGTGTCAATACTTTCACCAGGCAAAGAGGAAGAAGGGGAGGAAGAAAAAACCAAGGAAGAAGGCAAAGGGTCAAATTTAGGATCAATTGGAGGTGATTTTGTCCAGTTGGATGAGTACTCAATTGCAGAGAAATCACGACATTTTGAACCAAGGAGGTTGAAAACAACCATATTGGCAAGCCAATGGTAAATCCTAGCAGGGACAATGTAGCCATATAAGGAGCACCAATATTTACAAAAGGAGGAAAAGGATGAGGATTCCCATCAAAAGGAATTCCTTGATCGGTGGACTCCGGAGTTGTTTCATATGTCTCAACCTAAGATCAAATAAGAAGTGAGTGTGGAGGATGTCATCCATGGTCAATTAATTTTATTTTAATCAAAATAACATAACAAAACAAAAGATGGATAATCTAGGCAAAAGGATTACCAAGCAACTGTGAACTGCAATATACTGCCTTAGTAAACCAAGGAATTAACATACGTGCAGGCAATCTTCCCAAATGTTGTGTTTGGTGTATCACAGTGTACAAGGCAACCAACTCGGTTACCTAAGTATGGATAACAACCTAATGTAGTCCTCCCATATATACCTGAAAGTACGTGGAGGCTCAATCTGTGTTAGCGCTGTCTAATCCAAAACTGCACAGTGAGAGTATTCCTTTATACTTTACATATTGTAACACCGCCTTATATGCCCGAAGGTATGTGGACGAGCTATGATATATTTACGTACGTGGAACAAGGTATCACACCCGGAATGTATCACAAATAAGTTAGCGATAGCTGCTATTTTTTACGATGCCGGAACACATCTCTAGCCTAGACCTCTAAATGTTATGCATTAAGTTACAATGCTCCATTAGGTTAATTGAGATAACTTTTAAGTTGATCTTCTTAAGAATTTTCCTTTCAAGGTTCACCACGTGATGTATGTTTGCAATTCCTAGAATGCAACTAACATGAGAAACATTCTTTCATTCAATTAACAATGAAAACCGTAGCTAGTAAGGGATAGAGCCATCAGAGCTTTGACAAAGAGAAAATAGCACACCTAATGAAATTTCCCTAGCTATTCCTATCAAGCATTCACAAATTACAGTATGAAAAATGCAATTTTTTCTTTTCAATTCATTTAATGTTGAGATGAACAAAAGGAAACTAATGCACATACAATCAATCCATCTTTTTGCAAGAACGAAACTTTATGACAGTTCCTTTTGAGCAAAGATTAATTGACTATAATATAACTTTGACAACGAATTGATAGTGATAAAGAAATCATTTAAGAAACACTAAAAAATTAAGGCCAAAGTAGGGCTATGAAAGGAAAGACAAATTGATTTCAAAAGTGCAACAATCATTGATCTTTTAGCAAGAAAAAATAGAAGGAAATTTCGGAAAAATCAAGTCAAATGAGGGACTTTTGACCTATGCAGGATCAACATAGCCATGAATGGGAGATAATGTGCTTCAGAGAACTGTCCTCAAGCCAAGGGTGCTCTACAACGCTCTGTGTCCTGACCAGGACTGCGTTGGTGCTAGAGAGGCCATTCTAGGGGCTTTCAAGCACAATTTTTACCAAAAAACACTTCAAACTGAAACAAGATCAATGGAAGAAAGTAAAGTCTACTAGGGTGTACTAGGATGAAGTTAAACTACTCGAAATGATGATCATTCCCCAGCAGAGTCGCCAATTTGTTATATGGAATTTTGCATCTACAGATAAACACAGTTTCCCTAGGTGGGTAGCTACACCTAGAACAATAGATTTAAAGCACTTAACCTTTTCCTATAGAAGATAAATAAGACAAGGGACCTACTTGTTATCTTTCACTTTCCCTTTGTCTCCTTTGTATGGCTCACGTCGCTCCTTCTCGAACTTAATCCGCTCGACAAGTACCTGCAATCATAAACAGAGGACAAAAACCAATCAAAGCAATAGATCTATCTCCTATAAGAAAACAAAATTGAAATAATTTACACATATAATCATCATACATAAAGACAAGAATATGGGAAAAGGTGTAAACATCTTTATTAAGTAGAAGGAATAATTACAACCATGAAGTCCGATCCATTGTCACTCTTCCAACTTGGGTTCCAACCAACATCACATCAAAAGAACAACACTCCAACAACATAACAATCTTACAATCTCAAACCACACACCAACAATATCTCCTTACAAATTCTCAACGTCCAGCCCCTGATCACTTAGATGAGTGCTCAATTTATAGGAAAATGGAGGAGTTTTAGTCATAAATGAGGGTATTAAATGGCTTTCCAAACTTAGAGTTAGTTTCCATGGAGTAAGGGATGAGAGGATAGGAGGTTACTTAACTCATTCCCTATCCAATTTCAAGCTCATAGGAGATGATAAGTGTGGGAATATTCTAGATGGCTCTAGAAGATAAGAATATTCCTAGAACCCTATGATGATTTTGCTCAATCTCACCCAGCGCGGGTCAAAGTGGGCGTATGTGCTCTGGAAAGCACCCTGACATGGGCCTACCTACATTGAAGCACACTTACCCCTAACCAAGGCTATGCTAGTCCCTCAATGAGGCATTTCTAGAGGGATTCAAGCCAAGAAACTCTCAGGGAAGGAGGCATTCAAAGTGATGACTTGTCTAGGGCATGTAGCAACTAAATTAGGATTTGATGAGCCCTAAAAGTATTGATCTGAATGATGGGAGAGATGTGCCCAAATAGATCTGTAACACATGGTCTGCGGACCATGGGATTGTGTGTAAAAAGCTATAAGTAGGTGTGTCTTAGAGGTTCTAAGGCAGATAATCAAAGATAATGATGGGTAAGGAATGAAGCCTTAGAAGTACTAGCAAAGAGAAGTGGGTCAGATAGGAGAGAAAGGCTCTACAAATGAGTGCACAGAGGCGTAGGTAGAGTCCACAGCTGAGTGTATGGACCCCTGCAGATGAGTGCTTAAGGAAGTTTTGAGTCTGTATTCTGAACTGGACATCAATAAATACGTTGTTTCTGGAGAAATATTGTGTATTGTTGTTACTTATATTTATAAAATTATGTTTTTGATGAATAATATGCTTATGAAATATTGATCTAATGATGTGTGATTCTATTGAATAACTGTTAGATGATGTACGCAAGAATGTTTATGTAATTTCGTGAAGACTCTGTTGACTTCTGTTATGTTTATTGAATAACTTAAGTAGATCTACATGAACACTAATTAAGGGTTATTCTCCAATAATTGAAAGTGGATAAACATATTGTTAAGGGTCTGCAAATATCAATCATGGAGGTTCGCGAAGGTCTGAAGACTGTCTTAACAAAGTTATAATACCGATCCCTAGGAGCTTATCAATCTATGCGAAGACATATCTCAGGTGTTAAAAGACATCACACTCGTCTATGGATGCAAAAACTTGGTTCTTGCATCCCCCCATACTGCTTTGGGTGAGACTAGCATGACTGGGATTGGTACATTCACCTTTCAAAGGGACTTGGGCTCCCCCCTCAGGCTCAAGGATGTCATGTTCGTTTCGGGCCTAAAGAAAGATGTCATCTCTGTTGCAATTTTGGAAGACTGTGGTTATGATGTGATCTTCAAAAAAGGAAAGGAATTCCTGAGACAAATAGCCACAGGATAGGTGAAGCAAATCGGGGTTTCTGTGAAGAATGTGTACAAGCTAGATATGGAGGATTGTGCTACATTGAGAAGATAGGCAGAGACGGTGCAAAGCCATGATGTTGGTGAACTTTGACATAGAAGACCTGGAAATTTGCATCATGGTGCTTTGAAGATCATGAAGTAGATAAACATGTGCCTCCCCAAAGGAGCACTTTAGCAGTAGATGTATGCAAAGGATGTGTTTTGGTGAAGTACACAAAAGCCACATTCCGCGATATGGACAACAAAGCACAAGCAGTACTAGAAAGGATCCACTCTGATGTCTATAGACCTTTCTCGACAAACTCTACTATCAGGCACAAACATTTTGTTATTTTTATTTATGACTTCTCACGGAAGCATTGGATCTTATTCATGCGAAATAAAGCTGAGACATTCTCCAAGTTTGTAGAGTTCAAGGAACTAGTTGAGAAAAAAACATGCAAGAAGGTGAAGGCTCTCAAGAAAGATAATGGAGGTGAGTACATGTTGAATAAATTTAAAAATTTATCTACAAAAGAAGGTATTAAACCATAGTTGACAACACCCCACAACCCACAGTAGAATGGGGTGGCTAAGAGAAATAACCATAGCATTGTGGGAGTAATAAGGGTGATGTTGCATGATCAAGGCCTACCTCTACACTTGTGGGTCAAGGCATGCAACATAGCAGTCTATTTGCAGAACCAGAGTCCTCATTAGATTCTGGGCATGATTACCCTGGAGGAGGCTTTCTGGAGGAGAATGCCAAATGTGTCACACTTTAGGAATTTTGGAGCCTCCATTTACAGCCATGTCTCCAAAGAATCAAGGAAGAACCTAGAGAAAACAGTAGAATTGGGGCTATTTGTGGGTTACACATAAACTCCCCAAAAGTACCATGTGTACTTGTCATCCTTCAGAATGACAGTTGTGCGAAGAGATGTAAAATTTGATGAAGATAAAGAAATGTGGTGGTCTCTTGAGAGGGAGCTTTAGATCCCACCAGAGGAGGAGCCTCAGGAAGTTGTGGAGCAGCCAATAATTGAGGAGCAAAGAGTGGAGACAACCACTCAAGTAAAACCAACTAGAGAAGGTAGGAAAAAGACCAGGGAAGTTGAGAGACTAGTGCATGATATGAGGGAGAATGTGGGTTCTCCTTCAAATCAGCGCAGGAAAAGAAGGTCATCAAATCGATACACTGACTACATGGCTCTAATGACTGAGCTTGAAAAGACTAAGCCATCATATTTCGAGGAAGCAGTAGAGATGCATCTATGGGTTGATGAAATGGTGGAGGAATCAAATCTATTATAAATAACAATGTTTGGGAAGTTGTCCCAAGACCAACAGACAAATTAGTTGTAGGTTTGAGAAGGATATTCAAGGTAAAGCATGCAATGGACGGAAGAATATAAAAGTACAAGCCCAGATTTGTGGCCAAGGGGTGTTATCAAGTGGAGGGTATTGACTATGAGGAGATATTTTGTTTTGTAGCAAGGTACTCATGCATTAGATCAATTCTTTCTCTAGCTACACAAATGGGGTGGAAGATCCACCAGATGGATGTAAAACCAACATTCCTTAATGGAATTATTAAGGAGGAAGTGTATATCAAGAAACCAGAAGGCTTCGAGTCTTTTGATCATGAGTGTCATGTGTGTAGACTCAATTGAGCATTTTACGGTCTCAAGAAAGCACCTCGTGCTTGGTACACCAGGATCGATAGTTATCTCACTAGTTTGGGCTTCACCAAAAGTGAAGCGAATGCAAACCTATATCATACCTTGGTAGAAGGTAAATTGTTGATTATTTATTGTATGTTGATGATTTGATTTTAACTGGTGATGAGAAACTGATCATATCTTACAAGGAGGACCCTATAAGAGAGTTTGAAATGAAGTACATGGGTCTCATGCACTACTTCTTCGGATTGGAAGTATGGCAAGGTGATGGGGAACTATTTGTCTCTTAGGGAAAGTATGCCAATGAGATACTTTAGAGGTACCACATGGACAAGTATGCCAACGAGATACTTTAGAGGTTCTACATGGATAGTTGCAAACCCATGGAGACATCTTTAGCAACCAAGTAGAGGAAAGAGGATGTCACTTTAGGTGAGGAAGTGGATCCTACTGTTTATCGACAGTTGGTAGTTTCACTAATGTATCTTGTGAACACACAACTAGATATGTCCCATGCATTCAACCAGCCGAGCCAAGTTATGGTTAGGCCAACCATATTATTGCGGAGGGAAGTTAATCATGTTCTATGATACTTTAGAGGCACTACCCAATTTGGACTATGGTATAGAAGGAACGAGGGAGTGAAGATATGTGGCTTCATAGATGCATATTTGGTGGGGAGTCCATCAGATCAAAAACAGTACACCAGGTGGAATTTTTAGTTTTGGGTCCGCAACAATTTCTTGTTACAATAGGAAGCAAATATTTGTAGCACTCAACTGAGAAAAAGAAGAATACATGGCTACCAGTCAAGCAACATGTGAGGAGATTTGGATGAGAAAGATACTTGTTGGATTGTTTGGTCAGACAATGAATCCAACTATGATCTACTGTGATAATAAGAGTTGCATCAAGCTCTCTGAGAATCTTGTTTTTCATGATCAATCCATTCATATAAATATCCAATCTCACCATTTACAAGACTGTGTGCAGAGGCAGATAATGTCATTGCAACACATTCCAATAGAGGAAAAATATGCAGATATTTAGACAAAGGCTTTGTCAAGAGGGAGGTTTGAGTTCCATAGATGTAGGATAGGGGTGGTTGATAATCCTTTTCTTACTGAAAGGGAGTGTTGAAAAATGCAATAAGAAATTATCAATTTAATTTTTCCTTGATTAAATTGAGAAAATTTGAATTTCCACATCAACAGACAACTTGAATGATGTTAACTTGTGTGACATGGCTTGTGTCACCCATTTCACTCAGTAAATTTGAGTTGGAGGAGTTAGAGTTCAGTGCAACATGTGTGATTGCTAATTTGTAGAAATTAAGGAAAGGTATCTCAGGTTGTTTTCAGTTAAGCTAGTTCCAACTTTTGGAGGAACTAGTGGAAGGTTAGTTAAGTAGTGAGATTTCAAGAAAACTCATTGATCATCTAGTTAACTCTTCAATCAGCCAAAAATAGCTAGTGCATGCGGATAATTCGAGTTACCCAGTTGACGTGGAGATTCCAAAGCAGTGTAACATCAGCTGTAGACTAGTCTTGAGTGTACAGGTGTTGCATGCAGTCAGATGACCAACCTAAGGAATTGCGAAATTCAATTTGAGGAATTTCATAAATAATAGGGGCCTAATTCCTCAAGGAGCAACACAAGGAAATAGGAGCTCAAGGTGAGGAAAATTTTGACTAATTCTTTGTTAGAGGCCTTCAATGAGCAGAGAGATAGGTTATGCACTTGCAGTGTGTGCTTAGTTGAGCAAAGCAATTGTATTACATATCTATTCATTTTATTAATGCAAGCATGCATTGGGGTTTTTAGCAAATTTATTTCCCCAGATAAAAATACTTGTTGCATGTTTGTTATTTCTTCTTACATATCTGAGAATTATTTTCTAAACTATGAATTAATGTCCGCAAAGTAGTAGAGTAGGTTTGTGTCTTATGACTTTGATTAAAAATTCATGACAGTTTCAAATATACAACCTAATTTCTACAAAGTCAACCATAGGGTTGGTGGTGAGTGATGTTCCACACCACTTCTCTACAAATTCAGTGGGCTTGAAGGCTAAGAGCTTAATGGTCCCACTATCAACACATCTTGGTGTTGGGGTCCACCAGTCTACTTTTCTTGCATTATTCTAATGCTCCAAAGGCCCGAAGGTTGAGAGCCCAACTCTGGGATGTTACAATTTGAGGCCACGGTCTTAGACTTTGAATATCAATGAGTGGAAATAATGGGAGAGAATATACTACTCACCAATTGCAGAGATACTTTGTCCAAGGGTGGGAACCATGTCCCTCATAGTGCCTTGCCATAGTCGATAATGAAAAGGGTCTGAGTTACTCCTCCTTCATAATTTAAGATAGGGGACATCATCTCAAAATCCAAGTCCACACAGGTTGCAAGTTGTATGAGAAGTCTGTAATGGAAATCCAACAACACTAACACTTTGTAGGCTGGTAGATAATTTCAAATACATTCAATTGACCATTAAAATAATCATGATAGACACATGGCTACATGTCTGCTCAAGGATGATTATGGTCCAATAATTAAATAATATACTATCTCTAAACATTCAACACTACAATTTTCATCCATGGCAACATGAATGTACGTAAACCTATAGTTTACCACATTATTTATGATATAGGAAATTATCAACACAACCATGGTTTTCATTCAATTTAAAACATGCAATTTATCTGCAATTCATGGATAGGGAAGCAAACTCCATAATCAAAGTATTCAAGGTTGATAATATTGCGCAAGGTATTATAGATCCTCTAGTAAAACAACATAAGTCCACTGAGTGCATATCCTACTCCATCCCTTAGGCATACCAACCAAGTGAAAGATAACATTACACAATGTTAACATATCAACCATAAACACAATATTGGACAACATAGTCCATACATTTATGTATCACTCAACATGTGACACAATTTGTAAATTTTGATCTCTAAAACAAGATTAACAACATTAGATATTCATATAGCCATGGGCATCTCAAACCGTAGTCAACCATGGATACATAGAGATTTAAGGATTCATTCATGAATCATACATAAGCATATATCAACTTGTTATCACATTAAGCATAACACATCATCCATAAATCAAATGTGCATAAACCATTCTACTTATTTGAATGAGTTAAATCGGTTGGAAAATGAAGAAGGGACTTCCACTCTCCAGCCAACCATAGGTCAACCAAAATGTAATCTCTTTTACAACTAACCACCATTGAGAGAGATCCATAGTCAGAGAGATCGGTTTCTTAGGGGAATTTTTACACTAATGGATTTGGTCAAACACTCTGGAGATGGAGTCCACTTCCTAGGTGGTTCATTAACTACTCTTTGGTAGTAGGCACCCCAGTGACTCACTTACTCTCTGATTTCAAAACACATGAGGGATTCAACCAAATTCAAGTAATTGGTGTGTTGCTAATTTTATGAGGATTAATAAACCCACTATGAGGGTGCTTTCATAGCCAATTGGTAAGCACCTAGTGATGTGATTAATTTTTCAATAGACACTAAGTGGTTTAACTGAAAAGGAAAGCTCTTAGTGGTGTAATAACCAAACCGCAAGCACTGAGTGGTTTAACAGATGAGGCAAACACTCAATGGTTCAGTTAATTTTCTAACATGCACTAAGTGGTTTAACAAACAAGGGAATCACTTAGTGGTTTCACATCCAGAAGCAAGCATTAAGTAGTTGAATTTAAATTATTAAAATACATAATGGAAACATAGGGTCACACCAAGATATCAGTGGCCTAATACACACTTATGTTATTTAACACCCAAAGTCACAGGGCATAGGTTCAAGGTCATAGAGCCTCAGATTTTAGAAGGTGATGCATAGTCCAGTTCCACTAGAAACCAAACATAGTGTGTTGTTAGGAATTCTTCCTTCTAATCCAGTAATCAAATTGCCTCCACCAATCCAAGAACCAAGCTGCAACATGAAACTCCCAAAGTGAGGGAACCTCAAATTCACTCTTGAGGTGTGTATATATAGACCTCATTCTACGTCCCTTGGTGCAACTGAGAGGGCATCACCTTAGTTCTTTAGTGTCTTCCCAAAGGCACCGCTTGGCTCATACCATTCTTTCCTGAAGGGTCGTCCCTCTTTGTTGTCTCTTCAACTCGTGAGAGGGGAAAAGGAAATGGGCACCGCCCTCTAATTCCACTATCCTAGTGTAATATTGTAATGATTATTGGTGGCTTTCCCAACTCAGTTCAACCCCAATCACATTACATTAAACTTGTCAAACAATGATTTCTATTAGATACAAGCAACTATGAAATTAATTAAGCTAGGTATGGGTCATGGCTTTGTAAACAAGAAAACAAGCAAGGTTCCCTCATACCAAGAATTCGTAAGGTTGTATTTTCTTCTGTTAACTAATTGAAATAATAATAATAATTTTAAATAATCATAGTTCTCGCAATTCATGGTCCCCACATTGATGTTATGGACATACTTATAATTACAAAGAAAAAAAATATAAAAGAAATGCTAATAAGGAAGAGTAACCTTTTCTTTTTCCATTGTCACAAAATGAACAACTAAATTTCCTAATACTCTAATCAATCTTCTAATTTCTAGAATAGAAACTAAACTAACACTAATGATATTGGGTCTTTTTACTATATCACTTTGGTAAAATTTTTGTGAAATATCTCCTCATATATAACTTATATTAAAACATGTAATTAAAACCTGTAATATTTGCAGATTGATTTCTATCCCACAAATATGGATTGTTCAAATTTACCTCATATACATCCAAATTTACGAACATGAACCTCCACCTCATCAATGTAGTGTGTAAAGATGACAATTATTACCCTGAAATTTCATCAAGCTCCACCTCATCAATGTATTGTGTAAAGATGACAATTATTACCCTCAATTTGTTTTTAGACGCATGGTCTTGTTCGGGCTATCTTTGTTAGAGACGTGGATCTTGTTCTGGCTAATCCAAGATAATGAATGGATTCACGATATTACCTTTATGCCCAAGGTTCGCATGTTGAAATAATTGAGGAGCATTTCCTTTCTTTTTCTTTTTCTCTTGGCATTTTAGAGATTTAATATTAAATTTATTTTAAATCATGGGTTTTTCCGAGATTACTCTAACGAATTATCGATTCCATCCTGGTTAAAAATAATAATAATAATTATTATTATTAATATAGTAAAGATAAACATATTATTTCACTTGTGAGCTTCGTCACAAAAGATACATAATTAAGTAAAAATATTTTACTTATTCATTATTTATATTAATATAAGTAAATTTTGTCTTTTTCATTTTACACTAAAAGGTTATGGAAATTCATTTTATAGATTTATTATCTAATTAAATTGATAAATGTATTTATTTTGGAATAAAATTTTAAGAACTTGAATTTTATTATTATTAAATGGATGAGAGAGACTCAACCTTAATGAAATATTTTTAAGAGTATTCACAAATCAAAGGTGAAGGGTTATCTCAAAAGTATTCATGCCTTTTCTACTCTTAATTTAAAAAAGATTCTCATGAATACGTGTTATATGAAATGATTTATGGTCTTTTAGGCATGTGGTATTCACAAGTCATGGTATTGGCCCATAATATTGTAATAAAGCCTAATTATATGTTAAGAATCTTCGTGATAAAGTGGGGATGAAACTCCATGGTTAAGAATAGTGTCAATGTTTTTTTAAATGTATATATCGTTAATTCATATATCAAATTTTATTAATAATAATAATAATGTTATAATTTAGTTTATTTTTATGATTTTTTTAATCTTTGCAGTGTGTGAGATGTATCATAAAATAAGTGTTTTGAAACTTATCAATAAATGAATAACATATCCACATTTACCAACCACTTAATTTATGTGATTGTGCTAATAAATATTAATATATCTTTAAAATAGTAATATATATATATATATAATATATATATATATATAATATATATATTAAATTTTGTTTACATAATATATATTTTATAATCATCATATTTATTAAAAAAATAAATAAATATCGTCATAGTTTTCACCAAAAACATATAGCAAAACAAGAAATATTACGAATCTAATTTTTAAATTCCATATATTTAAAACTATTTTCTACCAAAATATTAAATCATAATTTGTTACCAAAATGAAATAAAATTAAAGGAAACTTTTATTATCTTTACTAATTCCTAGCCCATATTCCTTCTAAAAAGTGGTTTCACACGCTATTTTCATGGAAAGAGAGCATCCATATAAAAAGAGTAGCCCATGTGTCATTGTCATTCCAACTTGGGTGGAAGAAAAGATTCACTTTAATCAACATGTAAATCCACATTTAGATGCAGAAGAATAAGTGAGAAAAACTAGATAGGTTCATAAGATCACTATGTATAGATACACATCTACTTGACCAATTTCAACCACCTCATAAACATATTTTATAGAGATTGAAAAGTTTACTGACATTTTTGTTAGATGCATAGGTCTGGTTTGGGTTAAGTAAACCTAGTAAACAAATATCTAATTTTTTTGGCTTCCAATTTTAAATATTGATGTGAATAGTTCCTTATTTATTTCAAAATAATGGTCCTTTTAACACCACATTTGTTAGGGTCTTAATGATACTTTGTCCAATATATGTGTTGATGCGATTCAATAGATTATTGTTATTTGTTTCAACTAATTTAGTTTTTTTTTTAAGGTCATAACTAAGCCAAAAACCAAATTAGTGTATAAAACCACCTTGTTTGTAAAAACCACTTTCCACTTTCTATAGCAGCGTAAATGACACTTTGTAAATGATAACGATGAGGCTTCCATTAAAAACCAAATTTGACTGGTAATCCATCACTATAAGCCAAATGGTGCAATAATTTAACTCGTGGCTTCACTTTAATGACATTATGTTCATGAGATGGATGGCCCCGCCCTCTTATCCCTCTGGTTTTGTGAGTCCTAAACTATTGAAATAAAATAAAATCCGAAGCTTAGAGTTAAGCTTTTCCATGTAGGAAATTGCAACTCACAATCGTGAACTTGGAAAACGGATGGATCGTCCACGTATGCTACCTACACTTCACGATATGTGTGAAATGCATGTGGTTCTCGTCGCAAGGGCCAATCGTAATTGACGTGGACGGCCAAGCGGCTTCAATTGAAAGCCCTCCTTGTGACTTGGCCAGGTAGTCCACATCAACACAAGAAATCCGGAGGTCCTCTCGATTCTATGTTACTAAAGGCGAACAGATTGGGATTGTCCATCGCAGTAGGCCAAAGGCAATCTCCTTCGATAGCGAACAGATTGGGAGTCTCCTTGGAAGTAGGCCAGAGGAAGAAAAAAAGGTTAGAGGTTCCCACATCACAAGGTCGTGTTTTTGCTTGTCTGCTAGTTGCTTGCATGGTTAGCTTCATGGGTCCATGTCTGACAACCAGAGACCCTTAAGGTGATAAGCTCGTACACACACCTTGTGCTCATCCTACATTTACGTGATAAAGTGGTGGTGGAGGAACAAACATGGGAGATGGTGTCTAGGCGTGATAAGAATGTGAGTAAGGCCACGTCAGAATGTGAGGGGGATTATCAATTTCATATATGTGGCTTGAAAAGCCTTTATAGGGGAAATGTGCAATGTGGGGTGATCATCAATTTCATATATGTTGCTTCAAAAGTCTGGGGTGATCATCAATTTCATATATGTTGCTTCTAAAAGTCTTTAGAAAGTAACTGTGCTCGTGGGAAGTGATGTGAAGTCGAATTTGGCAAGACATACATTGGGTTCCCAATAAGTATTTGGGTCAACCATGTAACCACTAAGACATGTATCTCACTGTATTTAAACCTAACCACTCTCCAACCTTTAATGATATAAAGGGTATGGATCAAATATATAAACATAAAATATTATATTATAAGTTGTGTTTGGAAAGGGATGTGATGTTGAATTTGTTAAAATATAATGGATAGTGGTAAAATAATTAAGTTTGTGTATTTTTTTTGAGTGGTAGGGTAATTTAGTATAATTTGAGTGGGTTTAATTGTTAAAAATTTGTGTTTTTTTGTAAGAGGTCGTATGTTTAAATTTAGAAGCGGATAGAGTATGTATTTTTCCATAGATTTTAACAATTAAATTGTTATCTGGAGGGGGTTTCTTATCCCACAAAAAAGCGTCTCATACACCAATTTGGTGTATGGCTTAACCGTGACCTTAAAGTTAGAATATTATTATTACAATTATTAAAGAATAATGTCAATGTGTCTTTTAACCAAATTGTTTGTCCATTTAAATATGTGAAAATGAATATGTATGCTTCTCACATATGTATTGGCTTGTGGAAAAACTAAATACAACCTTGATGACTAGATGTGCACATGAGTTCCTTTATTTCAAAGACCCAAGATGAACTATCCTCTTATATGATTATTTCCTATCTGTTGTTGCTTACTAACTTTGCAAATGAGCTTATATAAAGGGGAAGATGGATGTGCGGTGTACACATAGCAACACAATGCTCCCATGCAACATAGAACTCATGGGGAGTAGAGCATAATTGATGGAAGCTAGTTATCTTAGTATCACTTTGCGTCTATTAAATAGGTTTTTATTAAAAGGTAAGAGCCAACGACCCTACAACGACTTATGATCGTATGTTCTACATGCATCATTGATTGGAATACCATCAGTTCATGCAACCAATAAGAACTTAGTTAACTATCAACATAGCTTTAGTCCACTATTCACTTTACTCACTAACTTAGGCTCAAGCTACCCTGTCTTACTTGTTGGATTAGAGAAGATGTGCTATTACCAATTTCCTTGCAATATGTATCATATCAAAGTATATAACATAATAGAAAAATGCATAACATAAATTTGAACCCAATAGCCTTTGATGCAATTTGAAAGTACATGGAATTTCAAAATCATGCAACTAAACAAACCAATCACAGAAACTTCATGTAACCATGGATTTTGTTTCTAACCTCACACAAAATAAAATTTCTAGACTTTAGAATCATGATTACAAATTCAAGAAAAAATGAACACTTATCTTTGGAACAAAATCATCCAAGGAAACTAGCTACTAATGAGTAATTTCCACTCGAACGAAGGCATCCACTATAGATGTCACCCCCAAGTGGGCCTATGAGGTTATCAAGGAGAAGGAAATAGGATAAGGATTCTAAATTCATTCCCCCAACAGAATTTTTCTTAGTCTCAACCAAAGTCTTCACCATAGAATATTCTAGGTAATCATCCAACCAACACAACCATGACACTCCCTTCCATTGCCTCACTCAACATAAGCAAGATAATTTCCATATCCACTCAACAGTCCCTTCAAAATCCTCTTCCCACTAATGCCCTTTTGTGCATACACAAGCATTCTAATATATTGTTTTTCTTCATGAATAATCCAATAGATTTATATCTTGCATTTTGTGCAGTAAATGAGCAACAATCTACATGGAGCAAGATGGTTTCCTATATACCTAGCATCTATGATTTTTTGCAACTTGTTATCTTTCTTCTCTAAGTGTATGTTCTCTTAGTTTTAAATTCGATTTTTCCATTTATAGATATTGATCTCATTCTCTAGCATGAGAATGTAACAATCTATGGGTATGAGAGGAATGTTATGAATGGTAGATGGAATGAATGAGAATGGTGGTTCATATCATGGTAATGAGAAAAATAATTGAGCAAATTTGAACTATGTCCTCGTAATTAAGGACAATGGATTTCCCCACCAAACACCCCTTTCATTCAATGATTCTTGATTGAGGTTTAAATAAACCACATGGTAATAATGAAAGGTAAAAATTTATAAAACTTAAGATTATTTGTCACCCACTCCTCTAGTGGACTCATAGTTAGTTGTATCTTCTCTTCAACTAACCTTGGACCTCTACATTGAATTTTGAAATAATATTTACATATCTTGAGAATACCATGGAAAGTGTTTCACATGTTGTATATAAGACATCATTGTAGATATTATATCCCTAATGATTTATTATTTAGGCCTTGGCATTGAGCTCTGCACAATGAATCCATACAACGTAAGTACATTATCTACATATGAGTCCATTTTATCTAAATCTCATATATCTTAGCTCTCATCTATATATCGCTTATTCATAATTTGTACATAATTTGATCCAAAACATCCAAAGGATTAAAACTAGGATATTACACCAATGTGTTTATAGGTTTGGGGCACTCTACTAAAAATGTTTTTTATAAAATATTTTAACTTTCCTTGGTGTGCACGTTAGTGTTACACATTGGTGTGTTCCTATCCTTAGTATGCATTATAGAGGCATTGTAGAGCAATTATTTAAAACCTACTTTAGATATCCTTGTATCACTCTACACCAATTCCTTTCACTACCTTTTGGAAAAGCATGGATTATGCTCTACCTACATTCGACATGTCTTTTATTTTACTTCTCTTCTCTTTTATAGAGATGTTTAAATAATTGTTCAAGTATGATCAAAGGGATTAAACTTGACTAAATCAACCCTTAGGCACTCTTCTTAATAAATATTTTAAGGACTTAGACGATGATTATAATCACTTAGACAATATTGCATTGAATTTCCTCATTTTCTCTCAAACAAAAGGGTTACACACATATGGATGGGGCACATCCATCCCATACTATGCCTACTAATGCACATTTTGGTGCACACACATGCATACACACACATATTAAAATTGTTGACCTAGTTAGTATCTCTTACTCTAGAATACTTTTTATAGTCCATATATGTTTAGCTCCAAAAGTATTTGTTATGGGAATGAAAATGGTTTTTATTTCATAGTAAGGTGGTCTACATAGGTAAGCTTTTAAATACCATAACCTCCTCATGGTGATTCCATTTTTATGCTTTTGTATCCAATTAGGAAGCTCTAGTTGTCTAGCACCCCTTAGGGTGCTAAATTATGTTGATTAATGATTCAATTGTATAAGTAGCTCCATTTTATCCAATTATTTGGAATCTTGGCCTTTGAACCATTGATTACTCAAGTTTTTCTTACTCCCATTAGCATCCATATCCAACTTCATCATATTACCCCTTTTGGAACTAGAATTGTCACTTGATACATTGTGAATTAAAGGGTGAATAAAAATGAAGACAATAGTATTTCTTCTTCCACTTGTCACAAGATAAGAAACACGAATTTTCTAAGAGTCTAATTAATCTTTTGATTAAGAAAGTTACCTACTTAACGAGAACTCTAATCTCAAAATGAGAACTCTAGCCCAAAAAACCCCTATTTTGGTGCAAAACCATGAAAAACACTTTGAAAACAAGAAGTGTTGTTGTTGCATCAACATATTATTTTTTTTTTTCGGTGTAAAATTTCAACATTTGTTTAGCAATGACAACAAAGACCATTTTTTTTTTGCACAAAAAACATGAAAAACACTCTGAAAATGAAAAATGTTGATAAGTGTTGATCTTATATCAACATCTTTTTTTGGTTCAAATTTCATTTTTTTCAACAGTGACATTAAAAACTAATTTTTGTATGCAAAAAACATGAAAAAGCACCTTGAAATTGAAAAGAGTAGATGTTGCATCAATGATTTTTTTCTTAGTTAACATTCTAACCTTTTTTAGTAATGACATTAAAAATAAAATATCATGACTCTGAAAAAACCTTCCAAAAGTTTGATGATAGCCTTAAAGACGAAAATTCATGATTCCAAAAATCCCAAAATTTCCAACAATTTTCAACCATGGTGTTAGAGATAAATATCATGACTTCAAAAAACCTTAAAATTTTGATAGTTTTCAACCATGGTGTTAAAGGTAAAATATCACGACCTCAAAATCCTTAAAATTTTAGCATGTAGATTTTCATAGTTAACAATATGATGTTGAGGGATTCTTGAATACTATGTGATTTTATTGAGGTGTCTAAGAAAATCACACAGTATCCCAAAAACCTTAAAATTTCGACATTTTTCAGCAATGGAATTAAAACTAAATAAAATGAGTATAAAACATCCTTCATTTTTCAACATATTTCAATCATGGCATTATAACTAAGAAAAACCTTGAAAATGAATACCTAAATCAAAATCATTATACCAAGAGTATTTATTTTTAATGTTAAAGTATATCTCTTTTAAAATCTTAGCCTAAGACAAATCAACTCATTATAATGAAAACTTAAAAATTAACCATGAAATTGACTTGCAGTGGGGGAGGCTTTGACTCATTGAGATGAAAATTTAAAAATTATCCATCAATTTGACACACACGGGGGGTGCACCTGATCCATTGTAATGAAAACTTCAAAATCAACTATCGAATTGACACATACTGGGGTCAGTGTTGATTTTTGGGTATCTGCAATCAGTATTCCCAAGCTACATATGTCGACCCTTGAAATAAAAAGAAAATTACATGTAGGCTTCAAAATGATAGGTCAACCCCACCATGAAAATGGGTGTGACCCTCGGTCAAACCCACATCTTTTGACCACTATATATACCAATTTAGCCTCCCTTATTTGGACAATTCAAAACACACAAATCATTTATTCTTTTGTTCACATGTGCAAAGGAGAGTGAGAAGACGATAAAAGTTTGAAAAACAATTTTGACCGGCCTTGACCACTATTTAACTGAGTTTTTTGGTTGCTTTTTAATCGAGTCTTATGAGAATAGTTTGACTGGATTTCTGGGTTGGTTGAATAAGTTTTTCTCGACAAATTTACTGCAAGTTGATTGAGATTTTCTGGGCAAGCTGACCGAGATTTTCTGGGCAAACTGACCAAGATTTTCTGGGCAAGCTAACCAAGATTTCCTAGGCTATTTGACTAAGGTTGACCAATTTATATGGGCTGTTGCAGGAGGCTTATTTTTGACCTATTTGACCAGGTTTGACTTGTGTTAAATTATTGGCCTGGGTTGACCAAGTTTGACTACAAAAATATCAGATTATTCTTTGTTGAATTGAGCAATTTCTCCTAAGAAAAGATTCAGAATCTTGTGTTTTCCCGAGGTAGGGTTTTCCTAGGGTAAATTTTTATGTCTCTTTTGTTCTTGACCATCACTTTATCATCTTACTACCATTATTATATTACTATTGATATTTTTAATGTATAATTTCTTAATGATGTATGTGACATAAGATAACTTGACTAAGAAATAATTGGAAAGTAATTATCAAATTATAAGATCAAATTCCCTTAAGAAAATCAACATGGTATTAATCCCTCTCTAAGGTAGCTTGTTTTCCCTTGTAATAATCTTCCCGAGGCAATAAAAACTTGAGATTTATGAGAAAAATCCAAGCCCCCTCCTAAAGTTGATTTGGACTTTTTGAGGCCTAACCAATGGCTCTTCTAAGAATGATTTCAATTTTTTCCTAAGGCAAAATGTGAGTTGTATTCTAAGGCATTTTTGTGACTAATTTGAAACTAATCCAAGACTAATTATAGGCTAGATTGCGAAGTAAAATGGTATAAATCGAGTGTGATCCATACACCTATGCAAAAATCACTTGGCAACCTGAGGTGTGATGCGTTCTATCAAAGTTTCCTTTAGAGTTGTCTTATAGAAGAAAATTTTTTCCTTGAAGTTGTATATTGTCATTAACCTTGTACTATTATGGAAATAAGGTTGAATAAGGGTCCTTGAAAAATCTAGAGGGATTTGAGGAGAAAGGATCCTTCACATAAAGCAAGAGAAGTCATAACACTTGTGCTAAAGTAGGAGTCCTTGGAAGAGTTGGTAGACTTAGGGTTTGTAATTTCTAGAAAAGACTTGAAGGTTATGATTTAGAAATCCCTAGGGATTGTGGAAAAAACCCTAGAGAGAGACCCAGAGTGTTGAAAATTGATAAATCCATTGAATGAAGAAACCCTAGCTCATACAATTCACGCAAGGAAGGAAAGGAAAGCTACATGCATTAGTATTTGACCATGAGGATGAGTATGATCACTTCTATATTGATGAGATTGCAGATAGATTTTAGTGATTTCTGCAAGAAGGAAAGGATCAAGAGGGAGTTGAGAATTCCCCACAATCCTCATATTAAAAGATAATTATTTCATATATTTCTTCCTTGATTATTATTACTAGTCAGCCTATTGTGTTTTTATCTTTTGCTTGGTTATAATCGTTTCTTCCATGATCTCCTATTTAGGTTTTTAGGTACATCGTGAAGGCTTCCAAGGATTTGGTAGTAGATGGGAGCATTGGGAAGAATGAAGAAAATTTTATGGCAAGAGGATTCTCCCAATATCAAGAATAAACTTAGCTAAATAAATTCTATTAACATCTATAATTGTTCCATATCACCAAAAAAGATTTCTAATCTAGAAGCAACAAGCTAGAAAGTTTGAAGGATGCCATGATGGAGGAAATTGTGCTAAGACCTAAGGGGAAGTCCATGGTAAATTCCAAGTGGATCTACAAGATCAAGCATATGGTATATGGAAGCATAAATAACTACAAAGAAAGATTCATGGAAATAGGATTCTCCTAGAAAAAGGGAGAGGAATATGAGGAGATATTTTCTCCAATCACTCTACATATAATTCTATTTTAGAACTATTATTTCTATTGATTCTATTATGAGTTATAAATTGCATCAGATGGATGTGAAGACCACTTTCCTCAATGGAGTAATTGAGGAAGAAGAAGTGTACGTAGGGATATCTTAGGGCTTTGAGGTACATGAGAGGAAATCTCATGTTTGTAGACTAAAGAAATATTTGCACACACCTCATACATGGTATTCTCAGATTGATGGATATCTTATGAGTCTTGTTTTTCATCAAGTGTAATTTCAATTACAACCTTTACTACAAGGTTGTTCTTGTTATTATATGGCTTGTTTCTAACATGAGTAGAAGGACTCACATACCAGAGGGATCAATAGTGTCCAGAAGATTTTCTTCCATAATAGAGGAAGCAATTAGGATTACCTCAAGAACACTGACTTCAACGGGAGTTGAATTTTGAGTTCGAGATGAAGAATCTAGATTTTATGCTTAGTATGCATTATTAAATGCTTTTGTTTAATAATTAATTTTCATAATAATATTTTATCTGGCCCTAAGGAGTTATTCCTATTAAGAAATTTACCTAAGAACATAAATTAATTACGGAGAATTATTGAGAGAAACAAACATAAAAATAAGCAGCAACAACCATAAACACACATGTTTATCTGGGAAAACCCCAAATCTGGGGAAAAACCCGATCATAATGAAATTTCATTATCCTTGGCCAAAACCTTGGCAAATCCGGCCAAGTGAGCCTTCACCACTCACCTCCAAGCCTTGCATTACAATGAAGTCCTTCTAGCCTTTTATAGGCTCCATTACATATAATACCATGTGTAGAATACCATGGGTGCATAATACCATGTGCCCCAAAACCATCACTGTTTAACTTCCTTTGAATATATCCCGAGTCAAGTGTACTTAACAATTCCCCCCTTAAACTTGACTTGGGGTTCCTTGACTAACTCCAGCCAAACTTGCTAAGTGAGACAATCCCGCTCACTCTAGCTCTTACCCCCCTCAAAGTTTTTACCTGGGGTATTGTTAACCTAACATCCCCGCTATCACCTAGGTCTAACCCAGACTTTACCGATGATCATCGAGGGGTATACATGCCTTACCAGGTCTTACAGTAGTATGCCCATTTACATGCAATAATTTTGCCTTCATTAATTTTTTTTTTTTTTATTGCTGCTGCTATTCTGACCCATCCTCTCTCAATTTGATTTGCTCAAAAACTTCTATCAAACTACTCCAAATACGAGCCTGTCAAGAACCTCGTAGATTCCAGCACTGGTGGCCTCACGTAGTAGAAAATGAACAATTTTCAAAGCCGCATGAACAATTTTCTTTTGTTGACCTGCATGCAGCCCATGCCTACTCCATCTTTCAACATGACATAGAACACACAGGAAATATCCCTTATCGATTCCCTACGAAAAAAAGCTCCAAACAAAATCAACCTTGAATTTTAATATTACCAAAGGTATCTCTCAACCTTCTTTAAATAGCCGCATGAATCCCGAACAATTCATCAGCATGTTCCAAACCGATAAATATCGCAAATGCACTACGATCCCTGGTACTTACAACACTATCTTCCACACATTCTCCTCAAGGTTCTTCCACGTACGATTGTTCCACCATTATTTTCATACCCAGATCTATAAAAAGGCTACATTGATCTCATCAGGCACTATAAACCCCTAGCATCAAAGAATCCCTTTGCAGCCAATATCTGGCTTTGATACCAGTTGTTAAGAAATTTACTGCATAACATAAATAATTACTGAGAGGAATAAATATAAAAATAACCAACAACAACCATAAACACATAAACACAAATGCTTATCCAGGGAAACCCCAAATCCGGGGAAAAACCCAACCTAATATGATCTCATTAGCATTGGTGAAAACCCTGGCCAACCCGACCAAGTGAGCCTTCACCGCTCACCTCCAGGTCTTGCATTATGCATATTAAATCTTTTCAACACCTTTTGTATGTACTCATTCTGAGACAATGTTAATTTGCGATTTTTCCTATCTCTAGTGATTCTCATACCAAGGATTTGTTTTGCAGCTCCCAAATCCTTCATTGCAAATGAATTTACCAATTTTCTTTCGAGCACATTTATTTCCTGCATGTTAGACCCTACAACAAGCATGTCATCTACATACAATAACAATATAATATAGCTGCCATCATTTTGCTTTTTCAGATAAACACAATGATGAGAGTGACATCTAGTATAACCTTGTTCAGACATAAAATTGTTAAATTTTAGATACCACTGCCTTAGAGCCTGTTTTAAGTCATACAAGCTCTTCTTCAACCTGCACATGATGAGTCTTGTTTTTCATCAAGAGTAATGTCGATCACAACCTTCACTACAAGGTTGTTCTTGTTATTATATGGCTTGTTTCTAACATGAGCAGAAGGACTCACATACCAAAGGGATCAACACTGTCAAGAAGATTTTCTTCCATGATAGAGGAAGCAATTAGGATTACCTCAAGAACACTGACTTCAGCGGGAGTTGACTTTTGAGTTCAAGATGAAGGATCTAGATTTGATGCTTAGTATGCATTATTAAATACTTTTTTTTAATAATTACTTTTCATAATAATATTTTATCTGGCCCTAAGGAGTTATCCCTTCCATTAAGATCCACCAATGCAGTTGTATATTTAAGGTGCATAGGGGTAGTTGTATGTTCATTGCACATTGTAGAGCAATTTTTTAAAACCTACTTTAGTTATCCTTGTATCACTCTACACCAATTCCTTTCACTACCTTTTGGAAAAGCATGGATTATTCTCTACCTACATTCAACATGTCTTCTATTTTCCTTCTCTTCTCTTTGATAGAGATGTTTAAATAATTGTTCAAGTATGATCAAAGGGATTAAACTTGACTAAATCAACCCTTAGGCGCTCTTCTTAATAAATATTTTATGGACTTAGTTGATGATTATAATCACTTAGACAATTTTACATTGAATGTCCTCAATTTTCTCTCAAACAGAAGGGTTACATGCATATGGATGAGGCACATCCATCCCATACTATGCCTACTAATGCACATTTTGGTGCACATACATGCATACACACACATATTAAAATTGTTGACCTAGTTAGTATCTCTTACTCTAGAATTTTTTTTATAGTCCATACATGTTTAGCTCCAAAAGTATTTGTTATGGGAATTAGCATTGTTTTTATTTGGTAGTAAGGTGGTCTACATAAGTAAGCTTTTAAATACCATAACCTCCTCGTGGTGATTCCATTTTTATG
Source organism: Pinus taeda (assembly GCA_000404065.3). Classification (NCBI taxonomy): domain Eukaryota; kingdom Viridiplantae; phylum Streptophyta; class Pinopsida; order Pinales; family Pinaceae; genus Pinus; species Pinus taeda. Next base: position 275,006 of record APFE030878705.1, read on the forward strand.
CTTTTTTAGCCAATTGGGAAGCTCTAGTTTTCTAGCATCCCTTAGGGTGCTAAATTATGTTGATTAATGATTCCATTGTATAAGTAGCTCCATTTTATCCAATTACTTGGAATATTAGCCTTTGAACCATTGATTACTCAATTGTTTTTTAATCCCTATAACATACTTATCCAACTTCACCATCTTACCCCTTTTGAAACCATAATTGTCACTTGATACATTGTGAATTAAAGGGTGAATAAAAATGAAGACAATAGTATTTCTTCTTCCACTTGTCACAAAATAAGAAACACAAATTTTCTAAGAGTCTAATTGATATTTGATTAAAATGGTTACCAACCTAACGGGAACTCTAACCTCAAACTGAGAACTCTAGCTCAAAAAATCCCTATTTTTGTGCAAAAAACATGAAAAAGCACCTTGAAAGCAAAAAATGTTGATATTGCATCAACATATTATTATTTTTTCGATGTATATTTTTTCGATGTAAAAGTTCGACATTTTTTTAGCAATGGAAATAAAAACCTTTTTTCTTTTGCGCAAAAAACATGAAAAACACTCTGAAAAAATAAAAATAAAAAAAGAAATTGATAAGTGTTGATCCTACATCAACATCTTTTTTTGGTTCAAATTCCATTTTTTTGAACAATGACATTAATACTTTTTTGTGTGCAAAAAAATGAAAAAAAAAACACTTGAAATTGAAAAGGGTTGATGTTGCATCAATGACTTTTCTCTTGGTTAACATTCCAACCTTTTTTAGCAATGACATTAAAAATAAATATCATGACTCTGAAAAACCTTAAAATTCCAACATTTTTTGACGATAGCCTTAAAGATGAGAATTCACGATTCCAAAAAACCCAAAATTTCCAACAATTTTCAACCATGGTGTTAGAGATTAATATCACGACTTCAAAAAACCTTAAAATTTTGATAGTTTTCAACCATGGCGTTAAAGGTAAAATATCACAACTTCAATAGTCCATTAAATTTTAGCATATAGATTTTCACAGTTAACAATATGAAGTTGAGATATTCTTGAATATTATGTGATTTTGTTGAGGTGTTCAAGAAAATCACACGGTATTCTAGAAACCTTTAAATTTTGACATTTTTCAGCAATGGAATTGAAACCAAATAAAATGAGTATAAAAAATCTTTGAATTTTCAACATATTTCAATCATGACATTATAAGTAAGAAAAACCTTAAAAATGAATACCTAAATCAAAATCATTATACCAAGAGTATTTATTTTTAATGTTAAGGTATATCTCTTTTAAAATCTTAGCCTAAGGCAACTCGACTCATTGCAATGAAAACTTAAAAATTAACCATAAAATTGACATGCAGTGGGGGAGGACTTGACTCATTTGTGAAGAAAATTTAAAAAGCAATCATCAAATTGACACAAAGGGCAGGTGCACTTGATCCATTGTAATGAAAACTTCAAAATCAACTATCGGATTCACATCTAGTGGGGTCTATGTTGATTTTTGGGTATGTGTAGTCAGTATTCCCAAGCTACATATGTTGACCCTTGAAAGAAAAAATAAATTACATGTAGGATTCAAAATGATAGGTCGACCCGACCATGCAAATGGGTGTGACCCTTAGTCAAACCCACCTCTTTTGACCACTATATATACCAATTCAGCCTCCCTTATTTGGACAATTCAAAACACACACAAATCATATGTTCTTATGTTCACATGTGCGAAGGAGAGAGAGAAGAAGATAAAATTTTGACCAAGAATTTTGACCAACATTAATCTCTATTTAATTGAGCTTTATGGTTGCTTTTTAATCGAATATTCTAGGCACAATTTGACAAAATTTCTAGGAAGGTTGAATAAGAGTTTCTCGACAATTTTACCATGGGTTGATTGAGATTTTCTACGCAAGTTAACCAAGATTTTCTAGGATATTTGACTGAGGTTGACCAAGTTATTTAGGTAGTTGTAGGAGGCCTATTTTCGACCTATTTGACTAGGTTTTACTTGTGCTAAATTATTGGTATGGGTTGACCAAGTTTGACTTGAAAAATATCAAATTATACTTTGTTGAATTGAACAATTTCTCCTAAGAAAAGGTTGTTGGGTTTTGCGCAAGGTAGGGTTTTCCTAGGGCAAATTTTTATGTCTCTTTTGTGCCTGGTAGTCTCTTTATGATCCTATTTCCATTATTACATTACTGTTGAGATTTTCTATGTATAATTTCTTAATTATATATGTGTCATAAGATAAATTAATTAAGAAATAATTGGAAAGTAATTATCAGATTAGAAGATCAAATTCTGTTAAGAAAATCAACATGGTATTAGTCCCTCTCTAAGGCAGCTCATTTGCCCTTGTAATAGTATTCCTAAGGTAGTACAAAACCGATATTTATGGGACAAATCCAAGCACCCTCCTAAAGTTTATTTGAACTTTTGGAGGCCTAACCAATGGCCCTTCTAAAACTGATTTCAAGTTTTTCCTAAGGAAAAATGCGAGTTGTATTCTAAGGCATTTTTGTGACTAATTTGAGACTGATCCAGGATTAAGTATAGGCTATATTGTGAAGTAAAAGGGGATAAATTGAGTGTGATCCATACACCTGTGTCAAAATCACTTGGCAACCTAAGGTGTGATGTGGTGTATCAAAGTTTCCTTTAGAGTTGTTGTCTTACAAAAGGAAAGGTTTTCCTTGAAGTTGTATATTGTCACAAACTTTGTACTATTATGGAAATATGGTTGAATAAGGGTCCTTAACAAAGCTAGAGGGATTTGAGGAGAAAATATATCTCACATAAATAAAGAGAAGTCATAACACTTGTGCTAAAGTATGAGTCCTTCTTGGAAGAGCCAATAGACTTGGGGTTTGTAAACTCTAGAAAAGACTTGAAGGTTGTGATTTAGAAAGCCATAGGGTTGGTGGACAAAACCCTAGAGATACACCTAGAGTGTTGAAAATTGATAAATTCGTTGAATTAAGAAACCCTAGCTCATACAATTCATGCAAGGAAGGAAATGAAAGCTAGTAACATGCATTAGTATTTGACCATGAGGATGAGGATGAGCACTTCTAGCTTAATGAGATTGTAAATGCTTTTTGTGATTTCGGCAAGAAGGTAAGGATCAAGAAGGATTTGAGAATTCTCCACGATCCTCATATCGAAAGAGAAGTATTTCATATATTTCTTCCTTGATTATTATTACTAGTTAGCCTATTGTTTTTTTATCTTTTGGTTGGTTATAATAGTTTCTTCCATGACCTCCTAATGAGCTTTGCAAGTACATCATGAAGGCTGCCAAAGCTTTGGCAGTAGATGGGAGCATTGTGAAGAATGAAGAAAATTTTATGGCAAGAGGATTCTCCAAATATCAAGCATAAACTTAGATAAATAATTTGTATTAACATCTAGAACCATTCCAGATGACCAAAAAAAGCTTCTAGTTTAGAAGCAACAAGTTAGCAAGTTTGAAGCATGCCATGATGGAGGAAATTGTGCCAAGACCTGAGGGGAATTCCATGGTGTCTTCCAAGTGGATATACAAGATCAAGAATATGGTAGATGGAAGCACAAATAAGTACATAGAAAGATTCGTGGCAAGAGTATTTTCCTCGAAAAAGGGAGAGGAATATTAGGAGACATTTTCTGTAATCACTCTAGGTATAATTCGATTAGAACTGTTATTTCTATTGCTTCTATTATGTGTTGTAAATTGCATCAGATGGATGTGAATACTTCCTTCCTTAATGGAGTAATTGAGGAAGAAGAAGTGTACATAGGGCTGCCTCATGGATTTAAGGTACATGAGAGGGAATCTCTTGTTTGCAGACTAAAGAAGCTTTGTACATACCTCAGACATGGTATTCTCTGATTAATGGATATATTATGAGTCTTGTTTTTCATCAAGTGTAATGTAGATCACAAACTTTACTACAAGGTTGTTCTTGTTATTATATAACTTGTTTCTAACGTGAGTTGAATGACGCACATGATAGATGAAGTAGTAGTGGCAGGAAGATTTTCCACCATGATATAGGAAGTAGTCAGGATTACCTCAGGAACACCTACTTCAGTAGGAGTTGACCTTTGAGTTCGAGATGAAGGATATATATTTGATGCATTACTTCCTTAGTAAAGGAAAGTATACCATTGAGATCCCTTAGAGTTTGGGATGATGGAATGCAAGTCCATGGGCACTCCCATGGTGACTAATCTGAAGAAGCTGAGAGGGTCTAATTTAGATTTGGTGGATCCCACTATGTCTAAAAAATTAAGTAAATTGGAATGACCAATCATCTAAGTGGATGCCATGAAATCAAGATTATTATATTAGATGCTCAAAGACGAGAGGTATCTAATGGTAGTGTGCCTTCTATGAGTGGACCGTGCTAGGAAAAAAATATGTCTCAGTGACTAGGAAGCAACAACTAGGATTGCCACAACATGATTTGTTTTAGTATTAAAGGGAGCACCCAGTAAAGGTGACCAGAAATTAGCTATGGTGATGGATCTAGTAAAGGAATCTGGTTAGTCTATGGTTGAGCCAAGGCATGCAACACAACATGTGTTGACGTATTGACATAGTACAATTGGATGTGGATTAAGATATGTCTCAAATGACGAAGTACAATGACAGTGATACACGGATCTTGATTGGGAAAAGAAGTTTCAAAGACGGGAAGAGTGCATCAAGGTGTTTCTTTAGTTTGGATTTTGCAATGATATCTTCAATGAATATGAATCATAAATATGTCACTCTCAACACTGTAGAGACTGAGCATATTGTAGCTAGTTTGGCAAGTTGTGAAGTAGTGTAGGTTCAAAAGTTGCTCATAATATTATTTGATTAATTGTTGGAGATGATTGTGATGACAAGTTGAAGCACAGTGAGGTCAAGTACCACCGCATCCTAGACATGGTATAAAAGGAACAAGTGAGACTCTAATACATTTCTATAGATGAGCAGGTTGTTGACATTCTCATAAATCCTTTGTCCCAATTGAAGCTTGTCTACTTGAGGGACAAGCTTGGAGTGGTTGAGAATGCTTCCTTCGGTTAGAGGGAGCATTGATATCGTAACATCAAGGGTAGATATTCTCCTTAGATCAAGGGTATTGACTAGGTTCCATGTAATGTGGCTAGGGAGATTGGCTCAGAGAGCATCAAGGCCTGGAGTTCTTCCCTGCTTAGAAGGTTTTGACCATATTTCCAAGGGTTGCTCGGCTAGTGGGTAGAGTGAGTGCCCTAAAGCATTGTGAAAGTGTTTTACCATTCAACACAAAGTTTCCAATCAAATGAGAACCATACCATGTTCTCACTTTTTAGAGGTAGCAAAAAATCATCCGATTTTAAAAAATGTTGATTCAAAATACACCTTTTTTTGGAGCATATTTTTGACATTTCAAATTTTCTTATGTATTGAGATTTTTAAAATGTTAGTGATTTTCATGTTGATTTCAAAAAACGTTGATGCAACATCAACCCCCTGTAACAATTTAACAATTTTTGAAGTAGTTGCCTTCTTCTTCTTCCTTGATATATATTTTTAAGTATGTTTCAAGTTTGTGTTTTTTTGTTTTTCTTTTCGTTTTTTTGCATAGTGAAAAAAAGTCAATATTTTAAAGTTAAAATTTTTCTATATATTTATGTAATTAAATAAATAATTCAATATACATCAAAATAATTGTCACTAAAAAAACAATAATTTTAAACATTTTGCGAAAAAAAAATACACATTTGAGATTTTTTTACTAAAAATGACATGTAAAATGAATTATTTTTATGGGAAAAGTTTACCATTTTTTTTTTTTAAATAACATTTCTTTATGAATTTTATGTCAAAAATTAATAATATTCACAATTTTTTTCAAAAAATAATGATTCAAATAAAAATTAAAGAGAAAATTAGATAATACAAATATTAAACATATAACAACAATATTTGAATACTTATTCTTAACATAAAATCTCAAAGTCAAAACATTACAAGTATAACTAATGAACAATTCTCAAAATTGAGCTTAATTTGCAAGCATAAATTAAATTTAATCAATAATAGAGTTTCATTATTGTCTTCTTTCATAGTATTTTGTGCTTCACTTTGGTCATTTTCCTCCTTTGATGGATCTTTGATGTCTAGAAATTTCCCAAAGTACCACTTTCCAATCATTCCATCTAACAATGACTAATTTACCATTTCCTCATGTCATTTACCAATTATTTTTTTTGTAATTGTTTTATTTTAATTTTTTTTAAAGAAATTTAATTATATTTTTAATAAATAACGACTCTTCCGGATTAATCACAACAATGTTTTTAGGACCAACATTTCGAACCCTCAACTAAGATTCATCATTAGAACATGGATTAAAAACTTGATATAACAAGAAATAAATAATGTGGAGATACTTTAGAATTCAACTTAAAAATAAAAAAGATTATTAGAAATTCGATATCGAAAAAGCATTAAAATAATAAAATATTAAAACGTTAGAAAATCTACTTTAATAAGTCCAAAAACTATAAGAATTTTTAATTAAATGGAAAAAAAATATCTCATTTTCCTATTTGCTTATTTAATACCTTCTATTATTATCTTAATTTAGTTCCTTTTGGATATATATATATATATAGTCATGCCTTTTCACTGTTTTGAATAATTATATATTTGAATTACAAGTTTTAATGTTTTTGAGTTTTATATATATATATATAGATATTTCTATTTTTTTTAATTAACTAAAAAGTTGTTGTTCCTTATTTAATTAACTAAGAAGTTGTTGTTGTTGTTATTATTTGTTTTGATTGTTTTTATGGAAGCCTTTTTAATTTCTTTTATTTTTAATTCGGTACGTTTTTAGTGGATTTTCCTCTTATGTTTTCTTATTTAATTAATTATTTACATTAATTCATTTTATTTATTCCATTTAATTAAACATTCTTTATATTTTTGGACTTATTAAAGTGGACTTTCTAATGTTTTAATAATTTATTATTTTAATGGTTTTTTATATTGATTTTTTAACATTCCTCTTTTGATTTTTACGTTGAATTCTGAAGCATCTCCACATTATTTATTTCTCATTAGATCGGGTCCTCAATCCATGTCCTAATGATGAACCTCAGTTGAGGGTTCAAAACGTTGACCTTAAAAACATTGTTGTCATTAATTGAGAAGAGTCATTATTTAACATTTTTTTAATTAAAATTTACCATTATTTAACATTAGCCTCGGGTTTCACCATTGGTCAGGGATATTGACCTAGTTCCAAGTGATGACTTAGATAGTTCATGAGCCGAGACTAGTCTTGTGTTTACTTTGGTCAAGGATTACTTGACCATATCACCAAAGGGTATTTGGCTAATGGGTGACTAGATCCTTTGCAAAGGATATTATCCAGTGGGTAACTAGATCCTTTGCATGATGTTGATGCAGGATACTTTCCACATGGTTCTAGGATAGAATGCGAAGTCGATGTATACATTAACATAGTGGGTTAATTCATTCTTTTCATGGGATGGAGAAACTGTTCTATAAAGAGGATATCTAAGGAAGTCAAGGTGAATACCTCCCTAGCTAAGAGGGAATGTTGATTTTTTGGTAGTTTAAGTCAATATTCCCTAGATCCATGTGTCGACCCTTGAAAGGAAAATAAAATAAAATTATAATTATAATTTTTTGGAGCACATGTAGGCTCGAAAAGGATAGGTGAGCCCCACCATGCAAATGGATGTGACCCTTGGTTAAACCCACCTCTTTTTACCACTATATATTGCAATTTGACCTCCCTCATTTGGACAATTTGGAACACACAAAAATCATCTATTCTTTTGTTCACACGTACGAAGGGGGGAGAGAGAGAGAAGAAGATAAAAGTTTTACTAATGTTGATCACTAGTTGATCAAGTTTTTGGGCTATTGTTTGACCAAGTATTCTTGGCATAGTTTGACCAAATCTATGGGTATGTTGACTAAGATTTTCTAGGTAGTTTAACTGTATGACCAAAATTTCTAGGCTATTTGTTTGAGGTTGACCAAGTTATCTAGGAAGTTGCAAGAGGCTTAATTTCAACATGTTTGACGAACTCTGACTTGTGCTAAATTGTTAGTCTCGGTTAACCAAGTTTGATTTGAAAAATATCATATTGTACTTTACTAAATTGAACAAATTCTCTTAAAAAAAGGTTATTGGGTTTCTCCTAAGGTTGGGTTTTCCCGAGGTAAATTTTTTTGTCTCTTTTGTTCTTGACTATCTCTTTATGATCATACTTTCATTATTGCATTACTGCTGAGAGTTTCTATGTATAATTTCTTAATTATATATGTGACATAAGATGACTTGATTAAGAAATGACTGGAAACTAATTATCAAATTAGAAGATAAATACTCTTAAGAAAATCAATAATTAGGTTGCATGAACAAAAAAAAGTAAAATAAACTAAATAAATAGTTAAACAAATAAAAATGAAAATAAAAACAAAACAAAACAAATTAAAATTAAACTGAAAACGAAAAGGTAAAATGTTCCCCGGATGCGGGGGTTTCACCAGGGCTATAGGCGGATGGGACAGGGGTGGAGCAGTGTCGACCGACACCTGCTAGCTCCAAACCACATGGCCAGCAGCGAGACGCGTTTAATTCAGTTGCAAGGGCCATCACATGGCCTCACGCAATGGGAAAGAGGCTGGTACAGGTAAGCAGAGGTCAGGACCATCGCCTCTGCATGCTTTGGGGCTAGTCGGCCTTCGGCTGCATTGAATGCAGTAGTTATGGCGGAGGAAAGCCAAGACATGGCGAATTTTGTTAAAATTCGAGACAACTATGGCATCTACAGAAGGCCTCACAAGCATTGTGGGTCGGGAGGAGGTGGGTTATGGGAGAGGTTCGAGCTCTGCCGTGTTGCTGAGACGCACCCTCTGCAAGCTCAAGCTCTCCTCTGTTTTCTTCTGAGCGCTCGCTCTTTCATCCACTCTGTCATGGTGAGGCAGCGGCTTATCAGCAGAAGGGGAGGCTCAAGAGGGGGAAGCTCTCATCAGCAAGCCAGGAGGCAAAGCTCCTTGAGCTCTCCCTCCTCCACAGCTGACAATCCCCACTATCCCAATACGAGGAGTGGGCGTGGGCGTCTTCGTTCGGCTCCCTTCCCCCTGCCAAGAAATCCACCCCCCCACACCACGCTCTTCCACTTCAGGAGCACGCTGAACCATCCTGTCATATCGACCACCATTTCCATCCTATTTACAGAGGAAGCGGCTCAGAGCAATCAAGGCCTCTGCTCGGGAAGTGCTACTTTCAGGGTGGAGGCCTAGTCAACTAGGCGCCCATCAGAACCCGTGCTCTGCGATGGAACCTGAGCTTGAAGGGCAGCACATGCGGAAGGGGAAGGAAGCAATGCAGAACAGGGGTGAGGATCCAAAGCCTCAACAGGCCTCGCCAGGAAAGGAGACGCAACCACAGAACGAGGAGGATAGGCAGCGGGAGGATGGAGATGGTGAGCCAAATCCGCTGGACAAATGTGAAAATTGGGGCTGCCCAATAGAGGAGGAGCTAGCCATGGAGCTCATTGTGCCCAATGCCAGGTGGCAGTTCTTTTATGCTCTAGTTCATTTTCTATTTTTGTTCATGTAGGCACATCCAGCTGGATGTTCAGCCAGTTTTTGTTGACCTGTTTGTACTGTTTGGAAAACTATGGACTATGTGTCTTTTGGTATTTTTGATCCCTTTAGACTGGTTTCCCCTCTGTTGGGTCAGTCTCAGAACTAGTGTATTGGCATGCTAAGCTTGGTTGTCCTCTCTTATAGCAAGCGCTTTCTCTGTAAATAGCTTTTTCCTTATTAATAGATTAAACATACTTAGCAAAAAAAAA